>ML807958.1:0-24704 GCA_009831015.1 Picea engelmannii
GGGGGGGGGGTTGATTCAGTATACAACACTTTTAAATTTATTTAAACATTCATAAATAATTCATTAGATAAGAAACAATTATCACATATAAATTGAAATCATAATTCGTAGAGTTTAACATGGAAACCAAATTGAGAGAAAACCATAAAAAATATATTTATAAATGTTTGTAGGCATCAACCTATTGGAGACACCAACATCCTAAATTAAGAACCAACTCAATAAGATATGTGTAGACACCAATCCAATATATTCATACATTTATTACTTTTGAATTCACCTACATGCTTCATTCCTCAAAAAATCCTTCAAACCCTAGCAACCCTCATAGAATCATTCCCAGAATGTAATCACTGACAAAAAAATCCATTGATGACAACATTCACTAACGAAAAAATCCAATAATGAGAAAATCCATTGATGTAAACATCACAACCTCGAAATAGTTCTCATGCCAACATCACAAACCTTCATTCCTTCACAACACACCTTGAGAAGAAGAAATACCTCAAACAAATCCCTTAGAATAATATTGCACACTAGAAATACACCGTAACACCTCTAGTGGACATAATACTTGATCGCTTTCTTGGTTTCACTACTAATGAAAAAATATATCTTCTTTTTATCGTAATTTTGTCTCCACTTTCACAGTCAACCTATAAAGACTAGTTGAGCCGACCTCAGTTTTCTAGCTGGGTTGTCAAACGAAAAAAAATCATATCTCCTCATTCCTAGGGATTTAGAGGGAATTCCATAAACCATTCGAAAGGTCTAAAAATATGATTTCCTACCATTTAACCTATGCTCCCATTTTATCTAGGTGTGTAGGGTAATAATTCATATAAAGATAACGTATCGAAACTAATCATCAAAAATAAAAAAAGTAATACTTTCGACAATCTTTATCTTGCAATCTTCATCTTGTAAATGTGTAGGCTTGTAATATTTATCTCGGACATACGGAGGTTCCCATGTCCTTGACATCAATGAAAAAAATACTTCCAATAAAGTGAATATTTACTGGCTATAAATATAGTTTGAAAGGATGTAATCTTTGGAACCCATAAAATAAGAAGGTAGTGCATAGTCAAGATGTGGTATTTAGGGAAATCAAAGATGTTTTCAAATAAGAAATCCAACATAGGGAGGAAGAAACAGAGAAACTAGAGTTTGAAATGAAGGATAATGAATCAGACTCTATAGAAGAACAAGAATAAGAAGAACAAGATCCTCATACTATAGTATTGAGGATATCTGTTTGGGAAAGAAGGCAATCAGAAAGGTATACTCCACCGGGTTTCCATTCAAAATTTTCTTTGTTTATTACTGATGATGATCCTAGAATTTTTAGGGAGGTAGTTGATTCAAAAGATATAAAAATTTGGAAAAATACCATTGTGGAATAAATGGCAACATTGGATAAGAATTAGGATTGGGATCTTGTGGAGAAATCAAGTAGAATAAATCCCATTGACAACAAATGGGTGTTTAATTAGAAGTTGAATGAAAAAGGAAAAGTGGAGAAATACAAGGTTGGGCTAGTAGAAAAAGGTTATTCTTGTCAATGTTTCATTGAGACCTGCACATGAGACCTAGCTAAAGAAACTAAAAACAAATCTTATCAAGAAAGGATGAGAGATTCAATATGGAAGAATGAGAAAATATATTTACACTACTCCAATGAGATGACCAATGAATGAATGATTGATACATACATGATGATCAATATGATATATGATACAATTAATGAGTGGAATACACTCATATTGTTGGTTGTGGAACCTGATTATCTTCCTAATTCAAAGGTTTGTTTCAGTCGTGCTTGGACCCTATTCCCTAACAAGGGGTGTGGGGGGGATTTCCCCCACACAACTATTTCCAGAGGGGTCCAGGGGGGGGCATAGATAGTTTTTGTAGGCCCCCCTTGGTGGGGGATTTAGGGGCAACATCCCCAAAGACAAATATTGGGAAACAATGCCTTGTAAAATATTGTAATTTCATAGTCAATATGGACTTCTCATTATAAATTCACAAATCTGACGATAGAAGTTGTTGTTTTTAGGGTCAAGCCTCTCTTATGAGGGAATTGTATTGTGGTTGTGGATTATCGCGAATATTGTACTCTGAGAGAGGACACTGTGAGAGAAATAAGAGGAATTTACGACGAGTGTGTTTTAGGTTGTATCCCTTCATTTTGTTGGATAATAATAAGGAAGGACCTAACAATTTATCTGGTGGATGTAGCCTACACTGGGTGAACCACGTGTATATGTGTCTTTATTGTATTTTGTATCTTCTATGTTTTATTTCCGCATTTGTTTTATTTTATTTATTTGCAATTCTATTTTTATAACACATATATTGGAAAGAAAATGCATAATATCATAATGCATGCATGCATAATAGCATAATAGTGATGATCTAAATGGAAAATCTAAGATAGAAATAGTCAATTAATTCCCACTAAACTACTATGCCAAAAACATAAATTTTTCCAACACCCCCCTGAACATCACTAGGGAGTAAAAAATGAGTCCCGACAACTCGGCCATATTAGGTACTCATGTACAATGAAACTAATGAAAACTAAATAAAAATGAGGAAAGAGGGGAAAGCATGTGAGAAATTGTTTTCTTCACTCCAAGATGATCCTGCAAAGTATGCAAATTTTTCTCACTAAAAGTCTTCATGAAGATGTAGAAATATTTATGGATCTGATGAATTCCTTTGGAAACATGTCTAGCCTTGTACCTCTTGATCCCGTGGACCCATATGCACCTGAAAATATTCCTTTCTAGTGGAAGCAGAACCACATGCCAAGTATGATTATATAGGAGTGAGTCATACTTATGTTGCATGGATTCTTTCCATAGTGAATTTCACACATCCTTATTGTAGGTCTACAGATTAGAAGATTGAACCATATAGAAATGCATGGGAATCACAGGTTCAGAAGATAAAATTACATGAGAGGGATCATCATGTTGAGATCGAGTCCTCCTCGAATCTAATGTATTCTCTACAAGGACACCTACTTCCTGAAGTGTGAATTGTTCCCTCTTAGGCATAGGTTGAACCCTCAATGTTGGATTTTTATCTGGATGTACTACCTTCTCATTTCCATGTATAGAATATGAGTACATGGAATCATCTCTGATTTCTGGAACTGATAGAAGAACAAGAGTATATGCATGTTGCACTGGAGGTGCATGAAAAGTACTCTCATTTTGTGTAAGTAGAAAAGAGGATTCATCATCAACAAACTTAGTGAATTTATACAAACATGACTTGTGATCCACCTCACCAATTGAAATAATGGAATTGTCATGCATGTCAAGTACAAAAACTGAATCTGATGTAAATTCAACCTTTTTAAATTTCTGAGTGATCTGATAAACTAAGAGTAGATTCATAGAAATATTTGGAACATGAAAAACATTCTCAAAACTTCCATTATGGAGTTCCACTTTTCCCTCTCCTGCTATTGCCGCTAGAGTATCATCCCCCATGAGAATAGGGGGGTTGTGATCATGGATGCAAGGAAGTGAAAGCTTCCTCTTTCACTTCCATATGATGTGATGTGCCATAATATATAATCCATGAATCATATGAGGAATTAATTGGAACAAGAATGTGACGATTACCTTTCTTAGGAGTAGGATATTTTTTCTTTTGCTTCTTCACTCCTTCTGGAATGAAGTTTCCAATGTTGTTCCGTTGAAGTACCTATTCCATAAGATCGATTTGTTTCTTCATGCATGTGGATTATTCATGATTTGGTTTACTGCAACAAGTGGACTACTTTCCCTTCTTCTTCTTCTTGGAATCTAAATATTCTTTGGAACCTGGAGAATCATTGATGGGTTTGGAATATCTCTCCTTCTCGTTCTGTTTGGATGATCTTTTCCATCATGCATGGTGAGTTCATGTGCTTTAGGATCCTTTATTAGGCCCATATGAATGATTTTTTCCTACTCATGTGTGAGAGAATAAACGAATTGATCCATGGTAGGCATCTTCCAATTTGTTCCCATGAGATACCTTCCTAGATGGAAAGTGGAAACATAGAAAACATATTATGGTCCTAGCTTGGAAAAGATTGTTAGAATAAGTTGGTCCACTTGTTTAGACTTATCAATACCAAAATATGCTAAGCTCAATATCAAATATTTAAACTTAGTAAATAAATATTGTATATTATCAAAACTTTAAGGATCCAAAGTATTCAACTCTACCTCAAGCATATGACCTCTCATCTCATCCTTCTTTCCCAACAAACCTTCCAAAGTGGTCTAGATCACGTTTGGAGTCTTGCATGTGGCAACATGAAACCATAAATCAAATGATATCAATTAAATAATAATTCATGTGGCTTCATCCTTTTTTTTCTCCCATATGGTATTCTCAATTACTGATGTAGGTTTTGTTTTTATCCCCATCGTCAAGTTGTACAATCCTTTCCTTCTGAGTTGGAATTTAGCCTTGGGATTCCAATCAAAATATTTGTATGCTATAAGTATTTTCACCAAGTTTGACTATATAATAGGTGTCATATCTGTCTCTCCCACTGTGTCTGGGAACCCATAAAATTTACCCTCAATCTACAAGTGAACAACTGATAAATCACTATAGAAAGGGAACTTTAAGGGGAAAACTTGTATCAGTTTTAGGAGGTGATGTTCCGACTTCCTTTCTGACCAAACGATGAGGAATATCTCCAAATGGTTGAAAAAACACTTACAGAATGGGTCGATTTACTTCTCTCTCAAGATGTTTCCTCAAAAAGTTAATATTTTGGGAGAAATCTCTACAAAACAAAATGGGTTTCAAGAGGAGGTCGCACCTTGTTGTTGAGCACTCAACACACCCTAAAAACGCTATGTAAATTTTCACTTTTTGGGTACCATTTGATATTTTTGCATTGTCTGATATGAAAATTGTGTCCTTTGCTTATCATTTTTTATTCTCATTAAGTATTTCAATGCTTGCTTGGACATACGAAAATCATTAACTTAAAAGACTAATATCTAAATTAGAGAACTGACAATCAAAGTTTTTCTGAACATGCTTAAAGAATTCAACATCGAAAAGGATTAAGCATGAAAGAAAATGTCGGAGAGAACCAAAGTTGTTGAGCCCCGGTCTTCATCGGCATCGACGAACAGACGTTTTCTTTCACGAAAAAAAAAACTTCACTAAGGATATCATCGATGACCGGTTCTCTAGACATCGACAAAAGGTTAAAAGAATAAGCATTGAATGAAAATAAAATAATAATTGTCGATCGCCGACTTTTGAAAATCTTTCGGACTAGGGAGATTCGACGAACGATAACCCATGAAGAAACTACACCCAGTTTAGTGCGTTCGACTTAAACAAAGTCTCGATTCTGACCGTTCCCCATAAGTTAAGGTCCCGGTCATTAGTGCCTTGTATACTGATTCAGTGGCACCACGTCGATACCGTACAATGAAGTCAATCGACATCTGAAGTTTTCTCAGGAGGATACCGACAGAAACATGCATAAGAATATCGCTGATTCGTTATCTTCCCACTAAGAAGACGACACAATGGGACGTTTTAGCTCTGATATACGCTAGATATGATGCATTTAAAGGTTAATTAATTCTAGAATATTGCACTATTTGTTAATTAATGTGTGAATAAAAAGGATCGTTTGAACTTGTCGATATAGTGCATTCCCTCCCCCCCCTCCATTCCTCCGTTGTCAACCCACGTAGAATTTATCTGCATAAATTCGGTGGTATATTGTTTTGAATTTCACCCATTACTCATATTAACTGGTTGATATGACTGGTAGGATCTCTCTCGTTATATTCTCTAAGTCATTGAAAACAGGTTTATTCTGTGCGTGAAGGAATCCATATCATCCAGAGGAGCGAGACGAGTAGTCTGGGGATAACATCCAGGGCCCAGTGAGTATAAAAATAACAGTTTAGAGATTGTTACAGGTATGTACTAGTCTATGGATATTTTATGCTTCATTTCATACGTATTATCCAATGTCACTCTGTGGACCTGCCTAAAGATTGTTTTTGGTTGCAGGAACGATGCCTCTGAAGAATCCCACCAACAGGAAATCTCCAAGAGAACCAAATATATGGGAACCAGAGGTGGGAGAAGGTTCCTCCCCAGTGGTGGCGAGAAAATTGGAATTCGCTCCAAAGACGGTTCCTGTCATCCAAACTGCCACCAAGAAAGATTTTGTTCAACCCCCGACCTTTGGAGACACAGAGGAGAACATTGGGACCAAGATAGTATTCCCGTGTTTGGAAGAACTTTTAAATAAGATTATGCAGGAATAACTTCTCGAATATACCAAGGAGAACGATCCTGATACGAGAAGAGTCTATGATGAAATCCTCCTGAATGTCCAAAAGGCGTACCTACACATGGTGCTGAGAAGGACTCTGGTATTTCCCTGCATTGAACTTCTGAAATGGCTTATTGATCACAAAGACACACAAAAAAAATTGATTAATGACGACAATGATGGGTGTGTCTGGTTTTTCCTTCCATTATAAGTGCATAATTATTACAAGCTCAGATAGCTGGAAGAGAGGTTGAATACTGATTTTGTTTTGAGCTTCTATGAGAAACATGACACCAGTAAGGTGATGGCTTCCTGGTGGAAAGAGGATAAAAGTTTCACCAATCGGACCTACGGTTGGTACCCAATGGCCAACCTTAGAGAGCCTTACATCTATCTAATGGCTCTCCTCTACAGATTGCAAGGGGAAAAAGACTGCTCCAGGTTTTCAGAAGCTTGGATGCCTCTAGTGTATACCATATCCATTTCTGGAATAGGTTTTAACTGGGGTGCAATCATATCTAAACAACTGAGCACCTGCATATGACAAGCTCAAATGCCAAAAGAAGGAGAAACCCCATCCTTTTACATGACATCTTATCTTTTGGATGTCATCTGCACCATAAATTCTTTCACTAGAATGAACTTAAGCTGACATACCTCAGATATCCTGGTCCATTTTTGTTTCAACATATTGTGGGAGAATAGGTACAAGAAATCCTACTCTCTCATCTACAACCAGTTTATTGCACACATTCATTTGTTGTTGTTCAAGAAATAATTCCCAAGGCTGTCGAACACAGCCAAAAAGATGATATCGAAGGTTGGCCATTGGTATCTGGATGAGCGCGATATATACATAAGGGTTTTCGGTGCCACCAGAGCACCTCATTTGCTTCCTATATATGTCCCTAATCGACTAATAGTAGGGAAAATCTATTATCAAAGAATTATTCAAGGTTACAATGCTACTTTGGTAAAGGATAAGAAGCGGGCCTTCATACCCTATGGGTTCCATATTGGTTTCTACATGGTAAAGGACACCATGCAGGGAAATCAAGAATGGTTAAGCCAGTTGGAGTTTTGATTCCAGACTGGCCTTTTTCACAAACATGACCCCAAGGGTCTGGTCCTGAAGCATGCAAAACATGTATCATCTTGCTGGCCATATTCCCACTACATGTTTGAGGATGAAATCTTCTTCGAAAATGCTCAATACTGGGAAGAGGTGATGATGAGGATGGATGACCCCAAGGAAATCACATTCAAAGCTATGAGTTGGGATGAGCAAACAATAGTCCTGGAACAAACAGTTTAGGAGACCATAAAGACAAGAGAAGGAATGATATTAGTCAGAGCAGTGAGACCCCCAGGGAACCACTGAAATGATAGGGATTGCCCAGGTAGACCTGGTACAATCTAGGAATCTCTTCGAAGTTCAAGATAAACAGGGAATGGGGGGATTCATGTATCAACATGCCTAGTTGTTAATCAAGTGGATGCAAGATAACCCAAACCTCATCATAGTGCCAAAGCCTCCGATCGAAAGCCCAGAAGAAATCCCAGTGGGGGGGAGCGACCCTAATTCCATAAACCCTGGTAATAACAATGGGTCAAATAACCTTGATTCCACAAGGCCACCGATCGGATCACCGATAGGTATTAGTAGGAGCAGGCGCGCCAAATATTTTGAGTTAATTTATAAATATATATAGTGATGATGAGAGCCCAGAGACATCTCTCAAGACCCTTGTTTAGATCCAAGAATAAAAGGGACCTGATAAGGCTGCTGCTCTTGATCCCAAGGCCCAGACCTAGGAAATCCCACGAAAGGAAAAATAAGCCAAAAATGTTCCTGACACAAGCAACTCGGAAGCGCCGGAGACCCAAGCCGACGATCTGAAGGGTAAGTCAGAACCGAATGAGCCAAAAGGAGGATCCCCAGAAAAGGAAGTCGGTGATTTGACTGCCGACAAGCAAGTAAGTATCGGGTCTTTTCCCTACATCTATATTTTGCTTGATACTTAGATCCCCGATAAGTAACAGGTAAATGTTGGGCCCTCAGAGTATAGCGAGAGAGTTAAAGAACATGATCTAGAACAAGTATATACCACTGGAAATATGGGAAACACACTCACATGGGGTGATCAACAGATTCCCAAAATGGTGGACGAGGTGGCCGATATCTATGCGATCTCCTACAATCAAAAGAAAAGGGCCTTCGTCCAAAGAACCACTAAGAAAAGGAGAATCACGTTGGATCGCTCTTTCCTCATCACCATAGAGGAGGATTTGATAAACATAGAAAATGATAGAACATCTAAGCACATCGACGCGAGGAGGGTGATTTCAGATGCCACCCTAGACAAAGCTAAACATGATGAAACAGAGTTGTCTCCTTCCCTGAAGGAGCTAGAACATTTGCACCACCTAGATGAATACTATCACGACAACACTCAGACCATGGTTTATCTGACAAGCGAGTTCGAAGCAGCTTACAACAAGTTCATGTACGAGCGACACCTGTTCACTACGAAGATAATTGAGCTCTAGGAAGACATTGTCATGGCACTTGGAACATGAAAGGATATGGAGCGATGGCATGAAAGGGTGCAGCAAGCCGTAGAAATAATCGAATACGTCGATGCAGTGCAGCAGGGATGAGATAAAGAAGAACACAATGTCTAGGAGTTGGGAAAAAGCAGTCCTAATCGTATGAAGAATTTGGTCGAGTATTGGGATATGATGTCTCAGGAACCACACAGAGAAATTCAAAAGAAATGGGAAAAATGCCATAAAAATTGTGGTAAAATCAACAAAGCAATGAAGGATATAGGACTCCCTGAGTTCGCAAACCCTGATAACTTCATCAACTTATGTGACATAGTTGGATCACATACCAAGAAGGATTCACTATGGGCCGAATATCTAGCTAAGGTAACTGATACATCACCAGGACAAGTGCAAAGATTTATGGAACATCCGATGAAGGCTCAAACCATGCTACAATAGTTAAACACCAGTCTAGTGAAGTACCGAGCGCATGCGGTGGAGATCAGAGGATACTATGTAGCTCTGATGGAGAAACATAGGTTTCCATGGGCCCAAACTTGTGATGATCTATTTATCAGTTGGTCAGAGTATGAGGAAAGTCACCCTTTCAAGTGATATCTCAAGTTGACTGTTAAAGAAACTGTTAGAAGAGGATGCCATGTGGCAATTTTTTTTTTTTCAAACTGCACTTAGCTGTTATTTTCAGTTGGATTTTATGTTATAAATAAGAACATCGACTAATTAGTTTAAGGTTGATGGTTGCGGCAAGAACTCTTTCTTTCTGGTTGTTAAGAATTATTTTGAAACTCCCTTTGAATTGAGAAGTCCTTATGGACCAGAGGCAAGTTATTGTCATCAATTGTATGTGTGATTGGATGTGGAGAAGAACTATTTCCTATCTTGTTTCATGAATGATGTTGTAATGAGTAAGAGCAATTAATTATGTTGTCAAGTTATCTGGTGCAATGTTTTGTTGTTCTTTTCTTTAATGATGAATATGTATCGTTGTGTTATTATTTGATGAATGATTATGGTAGATGAATTATTTTTTTTTCCATTATCTTATTTCATATGAGTTTTCTTTCTGGTAATTAGTATCTCATACAGTAATTGGATGCACACATGGTTAATGTATTAGTACTAAGCCTGTGGTGTAAAATTTTTGTCTGCATGCTTGAGCAGCGGGTTATCCCAAGTTCAACTTCTTCCCCTTAGTTAATATTAATTCCATTTTGTTGCCAAGTTGGTTTATACCGGCTTACATCTCATATTGGTCCCACCCAAGAGAAAATACAAAACAGAGATAGTCCAAACTAAAGGAAGAGCCTTCACAAGAAAATGTAAATCACATCGATAATTTTGTCGGATCACAAGATCTGGAGAACCATTCCACTATTAAATTTTGTAGAGTCTAATTGGACCTTGGTGGTGGGTTTAGTTCCCACTATTGAATCAAGGGATTTAAGGCCCATCAACAAAATTGGTGCTAGAAGGAGGACCTGAGAATGAATGGTTGGATATATATTCTACAGAGTATTTCAAACAACCTATAGATTCAAAACGACCCACATGCATGGCTAGTCATGCCCAAGACATACCACACATGTTGAGTACTCTTGAAACGAGTAACTCACCCCAGCCTGTGGAAGAACCTTTTCACCCTGAAATACCTTACACTTTTCCTCATGAGGAGGTAAATCAATTCATAAGAATCACAAGAGCCTATGATCGACAGATCAGTGTGTTGTCCTTGGCTCCCATACTCCCTCAAAGAAAAAAACAAAGAAGGCTAGTGGTTAGTACTCCTTAAGAGGTTTTCATGCATTCGATAGAAGACTTAATATATTTTTCAATTATTGAGATCCAAGATCCTCTTGATTTGATACCTGAAATGCCAGTCGACGACATCTCTGAACGAGATGATTTTTTGGAAGAGGAGGATTTTAACTCAGAGTCTGAAGATATGGAAGGAAACAATGACCATAATGATGAAAGGGGGAACCCACCTCTGAAAAATCAACCCCGGTTGGCTAGATACACTTTGGCCCTCTCGGGACCAGTTCATAACCTGCCCCGGCATCCAGACAAGTGGATTCCTAAGTTCGATCCTGAAATCTTTGGATTACTTGAAGATCATATAAAGAAATTTATACTAGCGATTAGGCTTATGAATGTCCAACATGAAGACGTAGTATGCATACTTTTCCCCTATATGTTTGAGAATTCAACTTCCACGTGGTAATTCAATCTACCGATAGGATCTATAACCAGCTAGACGAAGTTCCAGAAATATTTTCTAGACAAATTTGCCGAAGAAACTACTAAGGGAGCTCTGATGCCCAAGTAAAATGTCGCCACCATGAGTTTGAAAGAAAGGGTCAAAGACTTCAATAAAATATTCACGACCATCTTGAACTAGTTCCAGCCCAAAGCTAAGCCAACTTAGGAATTGCAAATCGAATTTTATGCTAACGCTCTACCAACTTCTATTTCCATGTTCGTGAAAAGGGTTGCTAAACGATCCCTAACTGAGAATTTTGAAGAATCCAAAACAATAGAATTCCATATGAAAGGGTGTAAACAGGGCCAGGTTTCTTTAGTTAAGAAAAAAGATCAACCTCCTCCCAGGAGAGGACTCCTTTTGAATAGACCGTCGAGGAAATAAGAAGAACAGAGTCCCGACAAGGGTAATGGAGACATAGAAGATCTACAATGGATGGTTAAGAAATTATCAAAAGAGATCATAGACATGAAGAGAAACATAGGGGAAGTAAACCAAGGCCAAAGGCCCTATAATCCTTTCTTTAAAAGGAACCCACTGTTCAAGGCGATTGAAACTCCCCCAACTAACTTAAATATCGATCTAGGGAATGTAGCATCTGATTCTTTCTGCACATATCACCAGGAAAACCACTTCGAAAGAGACTTCCCTCAATGGGTGCATGCCATGAATTTGATGGTGAATTGGTTTCTAGATGAAGTCTCCCTGATCAAACAATTGAGCAGTTCAATTATGAATATTGTTAACCAGGAGGAGATTGATCCACCACAAGATACAACCATGCTGATATGGGATCCCGACCTAATCGTGCCTTTCGATGACCTGTTTGAGTCCCAAGAACCACCCGTCTAGGTCTTGATGGTGCAGACGTGCAGTAAAGGTCCACCTGTCTCAAAAGATATTGCTGCTACCCAAAATTCGAGAAATAATTCTACTCCTGATCACCCGAAAGCACCTTTTGCTCCTAGTAAAAAACCTATAAGCATCCACACCCGAGAATCACCCAAACTGGATTACAAAGTAGTTGAATATTTGAAGAGGTTAAGGGCTAACATGTTAGTCATTGACATATGTAGGATACCTCAGTAGAAGGACTTCCTTCTACAAGCTTCAAACTCAGTATAAGACCCCATGACTGGCAATGGTCAGGAAAGAAATCTAGCTTCTACAGATATAGTAAATAAACCAACCATGAATAATTGTTTAGAAGATAAAAAGGGGAAGCCTTTTGTCCCACCTTTCCTCTTAGCATTCGAAGTTTTCAACAGGAACCTCCATAATGTTTTGGTAGATTCAGGAGCATCATCCAATGTCATGCCCTTGTCTATTTGCAAAAAATTAAATGTTGTTCCTCTACAGAGCGATAAACACGTGATAAAACTAGATAAGACCCAGGTCAAAGTCATGGGGGAACTCAAGGATGTAATGATCAGAATAGCGACTTATCCTAAATTTGTACAAGTGATTGACATCATCCTGGTAGACATCCCAGAGGACTATGGGTTATTACTAAGACGAGATTGGTCTGAGAAGTTAAATGGGTACTTTATCAAAGATTGGGCACACCTTTGGCTACCACTGAAGGGATACAAGAATATGATCATAATCGATAGGGAGAGATATATGAAACATACAGTCACTAAACTAGAAACCCTTAATGAACCCTCATCCACAAATTTCCCCGTGTTGGGAAATTATTCCTGCGATTCTCACTTCGGAAAATTTTATCCTCTCTTATCCGATGTCCTCATCACTCAAAACTCTAAAATGGTTTTTCAATAGAAATCGTTGATACCGACAAAAGACACCCTCTTCTGCCAGGACCCTGTGTTAGAATTTACAGAACAAGAGATAGAAGAGATAGAAAGTAATAAGGAAGAAGAAAAGGGTGATTTTTGTTCACAGATTTGGACCATATACTTTGATGTATCTAAATCATAGGAAGGACTAGGGGCAAGGTGAATCCTCATCGATCCAAAAGGTAAATGTTATTTCCTATCCTGTAGACTAGAATTTTAATGCACCAATAAGACCGTAGAGTATGAAGCTCTAGTACAAGGGTTAAAGAAATCCATAGACTTGAATGCCAAAGAATTGAAAGTTTATGGGGACTCGAAGATTATCATTAGACAAGTAAGGAATACTATACATTGCAATTCCCTGCACCTAAAGAATTATCAGCAGTAAGTGCATAGGTTAATGGAGAATTTTGAAGCTTTCAATATCACCATGATCCCCAGGGAAAAGAACATCCTTGCTGATTCCATAGCCACAACTGGTTCAAGGTTGTGACCTCTAGAAGACTATGAAGCCTCCTGGTTCACTATGGAACTAGTCTACAAACCATCGGTGCCTAACAATATCTTCAATTGGAAGGTATTTGAAGGAGATGACCAGATCATAAAATTCCTAACTAACCAAGACAATTTCAAAGATTTAGCCATTGACGATGAGGTATTCCAGGAGAAAGTGACAAAAAATGATCCTTGACTAGACCAGCCTATTGACAGATCGAAATCTCACACCATCCCAAAGGGGATAACTAATCTAGAAAATTTGTTTGACCCGAAAGAATGCTTTAGGGGGCCTAAGAATGCAAAGACCGGTATCTCATGTCCCTTGCATGAAAATATAAATCTCGAAACCCTAGAAAATCCAAATAATTTGAATCTTGGCAAGACCATATGGAAAGAAGAAAGAAAGGCTTATCTCAAACTGTTCAGAAAATATCAACATGTCTTTGCATGGTCCTACCGAGACTTGAAAACCTACGACACCTGAATCATTCAACATACTATATCATTAAAACCTGAGGTGAAACCTTTCCAACAGAATCTCTGGAAGTATAACCCATCCCTGGAACCTCTCATGTATTGGGAATTAAAGAAACTTTTACATGCCAAGATCATTTTCCAGGTTAGGCATTCCGCATGGGTAGAAAATCTGGTTCCTGTGAGGAAAAAGTCTGGATAAATTCGCTTATGCGTATATTTTAGAAACCTCAATAGAGCTTCAAAAAAGGAAAATTACCTAGTCCCGCCAATGGAGCAACTCCTGCAGACCGTGTCTGGATCAGAGATTTTCTCTCCACTAGATGGTTTCTTGGGTTACAACCAAGTCCTAGTTTCGGAGGAGGATCATTTAAAAAATACCTTCCGAACCAAGTGGGGAACCTTCGCTTATAAATTCATTCCTTTTGGGTTAATCAATGTGGGAGAGACCTTCCAAAGGGACATAGATGTATCATTTTAGGGACTAATCAACAAGTGTGTGGTAGTGTATTTGAACGACGTAACTGTGTATTCAAAGAATAGAGACAAGCACATCCAACACTTAACCTAAATTTCTGAAAGGTGTAGGAGATACAGTAAGAGGCTAGGCTACATTATATCTCAAGGAGGCATTCACATAGACTGAGAAAGGATTAAGGCCATAGCTTAGCTCCCATTGCCTCACAAGAATAAATCTATGCAGTCTTTTTTCAGGAAAATCAATTTCTTGAGGAAATTCACTCCCGATTTCACAGAAACTATCAAACCCTTACAAAAGATGATTCACAAATATTTCAAATTTAAGTGGGATGATGAATGAAAGGATACTTTCAACAATATTAAAACTGCTATATCTCTAGCCCCTGTGCTACAAAGTCCTGATTTCAATAGGGATTTATTCCTCTATACTTTCTCCTCCGACCAGTCGTTAGCTGCAGTGTTGACTCAGAAGGATGATGACTAAAATGAGGCCCCAGTGTTATTCATGAGTACCAACCTCCAAGGAGCTGAACTAAATCATCCTGCCATAGATAAACAAGCCTATGTGGTATATAAGGTATTGAAGAACTTTAGGTCTTACATCCTCAAGAACGACACCAAAGTGATTATGCCTCAGTCTGCGGTCTGATCCTTGTTTACTCAGCAAGAGATGGGGGAGAAAAGACGGAAATGGATGGTAGTGGTCCAAGAATTTGATCTGATATAAAAACTGCTAAACTTGTTAAAGGGAAAGGGTTGTGCAAACTCCCAGCTTAAGCCCAGGACCAAGTAAATGAAGATTCTGGATGGGAGAATGAAATGGAATTATGGTGTGTTGAAGCTTCATACATTTCGCCAATGCCTGAGTCTTGGTATACAAATTTTCATTACCTCCTACACCATGGGGCCTGCCCAGAAAATCTCAACCCTAGTGAAAGGAGACCTCTTAGGTAAAAGTCTACATAATATCCGCTCATAAATTCAGTACTCTTCTGGATTAATTATGATGGGGTACTTTTAATATGTCTCAAATATGAAGATGCAGACAAAGTTTTCAAGGAGCTCCATGATGGCCCTGTCGGTGGACATTTCACAGTAATCACCACCACTCATAAGATACTAAGGGTTGACTATTATTGGCCCACCTTTTTCAAACACGCTCACACCTATGCTAGGAACTATAAAAATTTTCAAATGAGCATTGGGAGAGAGAAGAGAGCATCAATCCCACTCCAACTAGTGATTGTCTCTAGGCATTTTGAGCAATGGGGTTATATATCATAGGATAAATTACACCAAGATCTTCAAAACAACACAAATACATTCTGACTGTCACTAATTACTTCACAAAGTGGGAAGCGTCTATCCCTTTGAATCATGTAAATGAAAAAGTGGTGATCCAATTCATAGAGAAACAGATAATCACGAGGCTCGGTGTCCCTTCTGTCTTGGCTTTTGATAATGCAACTTATTTCTCTTCCACCCGACTGATGGAGTTTTCTTTGGACAAAGGAATCATAATTAGGTACTCTGCAAATTATTATTCCTAGGGAAACGGGGTGGAAGAATCGACCAATAAGAACCTAGTAACAATACTAAATAATGCGGTTGAAAATAACCAAAGGAATTGGCATAATCTACTCTGTAACGCTTTGTGGGCCAATAAGGTCACACCCAAAGAAGCCATAGGAAATTCCCTATACTTCCTAGTTTATGGACAACAATCCATTCACTCAAATGGCCTTTATCTTCCATCTCTTCAACTAGCCCAAGATTCCAACGGGGATCCCTCATCGGTCATACAAGAAAGAATTGATACTTTGCTCATGCTAGAAAATGATAAGTTGAAATTCATAGCTCACCAACATATAGTGAAAAGGTGGTTGGACAAGAATAAGTCCAAAAAGAATAATTTTGAAATAGGAGACTTAGTACTGAAATGGGATAGAGAAAATGAGCCAAAAGGGAAACATTCTAAGTTTCAGAATCTGTGGCTTGGACCTTTCCAGGTGGCTAAGAAGATTGGCGTAGGAACTTATTGACTGCAGAATCTAAGGGGGGAACCTAATGCCCTCCCAGTCAATGGCCAAGCCCTCAAACAATATTTCCAATAATACAAAATATATATATTCAAAAAAAAAAGAGGTATCTTGTTTTAGTGTTTTCATGATTGCGAAATACATTTTTGTTTTCTTTGCTTTCTGGATTTTTGCGCTTTTGAAAGTTGTGTTTAGAAAGACAATGGTTGACCTTGAGTCATGCGACATATAGAAATCTATTATGAGCTCATCTTTCACATACAACACAAGAAGAATCAAGGAACATGCAGTTTCTTTGAGGATCCCTCCATCTAACCCGCGCAAACGAACAACTTCGAAGAAATGCTAGAAGTGTCTTTTTAGTGTTTTGGTAAGACTTTAAGGGAAAGAAGGAAATCCAAAAAGGACTACATGAACTCTGAAAACAAAGATAGAAAAATATCCACCTCGATCATCTTACTTTTCCAAATAAAAAAACATCATCCTCTCCCACTCGCTTGGGGAATCATGTCGATATTCATTATCAAAGAAAGAACAGTAGGAGAGAATATGCATATATCTCCACCACGGCTATGGATTCTCGCTGGCATTGAAGCAAGGTCTGTGATGTTGGGGTGACTCCGTCGGGGATATGGACTCTCACTAGTAGTGGAGAAACACCGAGTCCAGTGAGTAAAGGTAACTAAAGACTTCATATAAGTGAATACTTTCCTAGACTTTGTGAAAAGGGGCATGAGTCAAGATTACAGGAAATGAAGAAGGAATAAAGGTCAAAACCCCACTGGAAGACCCAAAAAAACCAATCGAAGGATTTCAAATTGCAAAGGTAAAAGAGGATCTGATTTAAAACCAGGAAAGTTTCCCCACTAACTTTTGTACCAGCCGATCATGAGGGAAGAACAAAGATTTTGCGTTCTCCCAGTGAATCGCCATTTGTTGAGCACTCAACACACCCTAAAAATTCTATGTAAAATTTCACTTTTTGGGTACCACTTATTCATTTGGCATTGTCTGATATGAAAATTTTTTCCTTTTCTTATCATTTTTTATTCTCATTAGGTCTTTAAAATCTTGCTTGGAAATATGAAAATCATTAACTTAAAATACTAATATCTAAATTAGAGAAATGATAGTCAAAGTTTTCTCAGACGTGCTTAAATAATTCAAAATTATAAAGGATTAAGCATGAAATAAAACGTTGGAGAGAACCAAAGTTGTTGATCCCCGATCTTCGTCGACATCAGTGAATGAACATTTTCTTTCGCCAAAAAAAAAACTTCACCAAGGATATCGTCGATTACCGGTTCTCTCAACATCAGCGAAATTTTGAAAGAATAAGAATTGAATGAAAATGAAATAATAATCATTGATCGTCGACCTCGGAAACATTTTCGGACTTAGGATATTCAAAGAACGATAACCCATGAAGAAATTGCGCACATTTTAGTTCATTTGACTTAAACAAAGTCCCGAGTCCGATCGTTCCCCATAAGTTAAGGTCCCGGTCATTAGTGCCTGGTATCACGAGTTAGTGGTGCTGCGTCGATACTGTACGATGAAGTAAATTGATGTCAGAAGTTTTCTCAGGAGGATATTGACGGAAACATGGATACAAATATCGTCGATTCTCGATCTGCCCACTAAGAAGATGACGCGATGGGACGTTTTAGCTCTGAGATACGCTAGATATGACACATTTAAAGGTTAATTATTCTAGAATCTCACACTAGTTGCTAATTTGTGTGTGAATCAAAAGGAAAATTTGAACTTGTTGACATAGTGCATTTTCCCCCCCCGTGCCTCCATCATCAACCCACGTAGAATTTATTTGCAGAGATTCAACAATAGATTTTTTTGAATTTCACCCATTACTCGTATTAACTGGTTGATAGGACTGGTAGGATCTCTCCTGTTATATTCTCTAAGTCATTGAAAACAGGTTTATTCTATGGGTGAAGGAATCTGGATCATCCATAGGAGCGAGACGAGCAGTCTGGGGATAAATTCCAAGGGACAGTGTGTATAAAAACAACAGTTTAGCAAGCGTTACAAGTATATACCGGTCTATGGATGTTTTATGCTTCATTTCATACACCTTATCCAATTTCACTCTATGCACCTGCTTAAAGATTGTTTTTGGTTGCAAGAATGATGCCTCCGAAGAATCCTACCACCAAGAAATATCCAAGAGTAACAAATATACAAGAACCAAATATGGGAGAAGGTTCCTCCCTAGCGGTGGTGAGACAATTGGAATTATCTCCAAATTCTGTGCCTGTCATCAAAACCTCCACCAAGAAAGATTTTATTCAACCCCCGGCCTTTGGAGACGCAGATGCGAACATTGGGACCAAGACAGTATTCCCGCATTGCGAATAAATTTTCAAGAAGATTAAGCAGGAAGAGCTCCACGAATATAACCCACACAACAATCCTGATACGAGAAGACTCGATGATGAAGTTCTATTGAATGTCCGAAAGGTGTACCTACACATGTTGGCGAGCAGGACTTCGATATTTCTCTGCATTGAACTTCTGAAATGGCTTATTGATCACAAAAGAACACAAATTTTTTTGATTAACGATGACAATAGTGGCTGTGTTGGGGTTTTCCTTCCATTATAAGTGCATGATTATTACAAGCTCAGAGAGCCAGAAGAGCAGTTGAATACTGATTTTGTTTTGAGCTTCTATGAGAAACACGACACTAGTAAGGTGATGGCTTCCTGGTGGAGAGAGGATAAAAAGTTCACCAATCGGACCTCCGGCTGGTACCCAATGACCAAACTTACATATATATAATGGCTCTCCTTTATAGATTGCACGGGGAAAAAAACTACTCTAGGTTTTCAGAAGCTTGGATTCCTCTAGCATATACCATAGCCATTTCTGTAATAGGTTTTAACTAGGGTGAAATCATTTCCAAACAGCTGAGCACCTTCATCCGGCAAGCTCAGATGCTGAAATAAGGAGAAACCCCATACTTTTACATGGCATATTATCTTCTAGATTTCATCTGTGCCAAAAATGATTTCACTAGAATGAACTTAAGATGGCATACCTCAGATCTCCCGGTCCATGTTTATTTCAGAATCTTGTGGGAGAACAACTACAAGAAATCCTACTCTCTCATCTGCGACCAGTTTATTGTTTAAGAAAGAATGCCCAAGGCTGTCAGATGCAGCCAAAAATATTATATTGAAGGTTGGCCACTAGTATCTGGATGAGCACGATACCTACATGAGGGTTTTCGGTGCCACTGGAGCACCTCATCTGCTACTTGTATATGTCCATGATCGACTAATAGTAGGGTAAATATGTTATCAGATCATCCTGCAAGGTTATAATGCTACTTTGGTAAAGGATAAGAAGCATTCATTCATACCCTATGGGTTCCATATGGGTTTCTACATGGTAAAGGACACTACGTAGGCCAAGCAAGAAGGGTTAAGCCAATTGGAGTTTCAATTCCATACAGACAGTTTTCGCAAACAAAACCCCAAGGGTCTGGTCGTGAAGCACACACAAAAGGTATCATCTTACTAGCCATATGCCCACGACATGTTTGAGGATGAAATATTCACCGAAAATTCTCAAGAATGGGAAGAGGTGATGGTGAGGATGGCTGAACCCAAGGCAACTAGATTCAAAGCCATGAGTTGGGATGAGAAAGAAACAATCCTAGAACAAAATTTCAGGATACCATCAAGAAAAGAGAAGAAATGATATCAATCAGAGCCGTGGGATCCCCACAGGGAACCACTGAAATGATAGGGATTGCCCAGGTAGCCCCAATACAAGCTAGGAATCTCTCTGAAGTTCAAGATAAACAGGGAATGGGGGGACTCATGTATCAACAAGCCCAACTGTTAATGAAGTGGATGCAGGATAACCCAGACCTCATCATAGTGCCAAAGCTTCTGACTGAAAGCCCAGAAGAAATCCCAATAGCGGGGAGAGGGCCTGATTCCATAAACCTTGGTAATAACAATGGGCCAAATAACCCTGATTCCACAAGGCCACCAGTCGGATCACCGATAGGTGCGATGATTCAACCATAGGTGGGATGAGTATCAGTAGGAGTAGGCATGCCTAATCCTTTGAGTGAATTTATAAATATATATAGTGATGATGAGATCTCAGAGACATCTCTCGAGACCCCTGTGCATATCTAAGAAGAAAATGGACCTGAGAAGGCTGCTTCTCCTAATCCCAAGGCCTAGACCCAAGAAATACCATGAAAGGAAAAAGAATCTAAAAATGTTCCTGACACAACGAACCTTGAAGCACCGAAGACCCAAGCCAATGATCTGAAGGGCAAGTCAGAACCGGATGAGCCAAAAGGAGGATCCCACAAAAGGAAGTCGACAATTCGACTACCGACGAGCAAGTAAGTATCATGTCTTTTCTCGATGTCTCTATTTCGTTTGATACTCAGATCCATGATAAGCGACAGGCAGAGGCTGGCCCCTCGGAGTACAATGAGAGAGTTCAAGAACCTGATCTGGAACAAGTATATACCACTAGAAATATAGGAAACACACTCACATGGGGTGATCAGCAGATTCCCAAACTGGTGGACGAGGTGGTCAATATCTATGTGATATCCTACGATCGAAAGAGCAGGGCCATCGTCCAAAGAAGCACAAATAAAGGTAGAATCATTCTAGATCACTCTATCCTGATCACCATAAACGAGGATTTGATAAACATAGAAAATGCCAAAACATTTGAGCTCATCGGCATAGGGAGGGCGATTTCAGATGCCACCCTGGGCAGAGCTAAACAAGATGAAAAAGAGTTGTCTTCCACCCTAAAGGAGATAGAACATTTTTTCCACCTAGTTGAATACTATCAGGGCTCCACTCAGACCGTGGTTTATCTGAGAAGTGAGTTCGAAGTAGCTTACAATAGGTTCACGCATGAGTGGCACTTGTTCACTGTGAAGATAGCCAACTCTAGGAAGACACTCTCATGGAA
This sequence comes from Picea engelmannii, assembly GCA_009831015.1. Classification (NCBI taxonomy): domain Eukaryota; kingdom Viridiplantae; phylum Streptophyta; class Pinopsida; order Pinales; family Pinaceae; genus Picea; species Picea engelmannii. Next base: position 21,439 of record ML807958.1, read on the forward strand.
CTCGCAACATGCAAGGATATGGAGTGATGGAATGAAAAGGAGTAACAAGCCATAGAAAGACTCGAATACCTTGATCCAGTCCAGCAGGGTCGAGATAAAGAATAACACGACATCCAGGTATTGGGAAAAAGAAGTCTTGATCATATGAAGCGATTGGTTGAGTATTGGGATAAGATGTCTTAGGAACCAGACAGAGAAATTCAAAAGCAATGGGAAAAATGTGAGAAACATTGGGGTAAAATCAACAAACCAATGAAGGATATAGGACTCCCTGAGTTCGACGACCTTGACAATTTCATCGACTTATGAGACATAGTCGGATTACATACCAAGAAGGATTCACTATGGGACAAAGAGCTAGCCAATGTGACCGATACGTCACTGGGCCAAGTGCAAATATTTATGGAATATCCGATGAAGGCTCAAACCGTGCTACAATAGTTAAACACCAGTCTAGTGATGTATCGAGCACATGCAGTGGAGATCAGAGGATTCTACGCAGATCTGATGGAGAAACATAGGTTTCCATGGGCCCAAACTTGCGAGGATATGTTTATCAGTTGGTTAGAGTATGAGGAAAGTCACCCTTTCAAGTGATACCTCGAGTTGACTGTTAAAGAAACTGTTAGAAGAGGACGCCACGTGGTGAATTTTTTTTTGTTCAAACTGCACTTAGCCATTATTTTCAGTTGGATTTTATGTTATAAATAAGAGGATCGATCAATTAGTTAGAGGTCGATGGTTGTTGAAAGAACTCTTTCATTCTGGTTATTAAGAATTATTTGAAATTCCCTTTGAATTGAGAAGTCCTTCTAGACCAGAGGAAAGTTATTTTCATCACCTTCATGTGTGATTGGACATGGAGAAGAACTATTTCCTATCCTCTTTCATGAATGATGTTGTAATGAGTAAGAGCAACTAATTCTATTGTCAAGTTATCTGGTGCAATGTTTTTTTGTTCTTTCCTTTCATGATGAATATGAATTGTTGTGTTATTATGTGATGAATGATTATGGTATATGAATTATTTTGCTTGCCATTATATTATTGCATATGTGTTTTCTTTCTAGTAATTAGTATCTCATACAGTAATTGGATGCTCACATGGTTAATGTATTAGTACTAGGCTTGTGGTGTAAAATTGTTGTCTACATGCTTGAGCAGTGGGTTATCCCAAGTTCAACCTCTTCCCTTAGTTAAGATTAATTCCATTTTGTTACCAAGTTGGTTTATATTGGTTTGCATCTCATATCGGTCCCACCCAAGAGAAAATACAAAAAAGAGATAATCCAAACTGAAGGAAGATCCTTCATAAGAAAACGTAAAGCCCATTGATAATTTTTTTGGATCACAAGATCTGGAGAACCACTCCACTATTAAATGCTACAGAGTCTAATTGGGCCTCAGTGGAGGGTTTGGTTACTACTGTTGAATCAAGGGATTTAAGGTCATTCCTACTGTTGAATTAAGGGATTGAATGCCCATCAACACTTGCCTTCATAAACAAAGCGATATGTTTCTTCTTGTCTCCCTACTAGGGTGATACAGGTCATTTTTTCACTCTGGTAGTTTATTGGGGTGTGAATATCACACCTTTTGGTAGGGGGAAGGTGCGACAACTTCAACTTGTCACACTTTTCGATAGAGAAAGATCGCTACAACATCTATTACACATATTTTCTCACCAAAACTATGATTTTCCTTATTCTTTTGATTGTTTGGCTTGCTCCAAGAAGTGTAGCTCTAATACCATGTCAACGTTTCATCAAAAACTACACAGTAGATCTAGATAAATCAAGTAAAAACAAATCTTATCAAGAAAAGATGAGAGATTCAATATGGAAGAATGAGAAAACATATTCACACTACTCCAATGAGCTGACCAATGAATGAATGATTGCTACATAGATGATGATCAATATGATATATGATAAAATGAATGAGTGGAATACACTCATATATAGGAAATAACATGCATAATAGCATAATGCATCCATGCATAATAGCATAATAGTGATGATCTAAATAGAAAGTCTAAAATAGAACTAGCCAGTTAATTCCCAATGAACTAGTGTGCCAAAAATAGAAATTTATCCAACGATTCCCAAGTAGAGGGAATTGACTTTGGTGAAATTTTTTCTCATGTTTCCAAGATAAATTATATTAGATTTATTTTATTTATTTTCGTTTCTTTTGAATTTGAAGTAGAACGAATAGATGTGAAGACAACATTCCTACATGGGGAACTGGAAGAAAAAATATACATGAAGCAACCAGAACGATTTTTTGTGAAGGAAAAGAAAGGACTGATATGTAGGTTGAAAATCTCCTTCTATGGGTAAACCAATCACCAACGATGTGGTATAAAAACTTTGATACGTATATTTTAGGACTTGGATTTATAAGGAGCAAAGCCAATCACTATGTGTATTAAAAATTAGTTGGTGATTGTGTTACTTATTTGGTATTGTATGCAAATGATATGTTGCTAATAGGAAACAACAAGTATATTATCCAAGATGTGAAAACTTAGTTTTCCTCTAAATTTGACAGAAAAGATATTGGATTGAAAATTTCTTTTTGGGCATGGAAATTAAGAGAGATTAGGAAAACCAGAAACTCTTGTTAAATTAGAGGAAATATATTGAGACAATATTACATAATTTTAATATCTAGGAATGTATATCAGTCAAGGCTCCTTTACATATATGTGTAAATTTATCTACAAATTAGTGTCCTAAGGAGCAAGAAGAGGAAGAGAATTTTTTTTTTTTTTTTTTNTGTATCCTAGTGTGGTTGGGAGTTTGATGTATGCAATAGTTTGTGTTAGATTCAACATTGCACATGCAGTGGCAGTTTCAAGAAGGTATATGTCAAAAGTAGGGAAGGGAAATTGGACAATAGTAAAGAGGGTTTTACGGTATCTATGTGGCACTATTAATTATGGATTGTGATACCAAGGAATACTAGGATTGGAAATAATGTTGAACATACATGAGTTTGTTGATGTAGATTGAGCTAGAGATCTAGATAATAGTGTTGGAATACTGAGATGGGCAGGTGAATCAAAATGAGCACTTTTTACCACTTTCAATCACAATATATAATCTTCAACTTTATCAAAAGTATATCATTTATGATTGCATTCAATATATCATGAGAATATAACCAAAATAAGTACCATTCAAAAACATCACATCAGATACACAATACAATAGAATTTATGTGCAAACTTGAATGGGAGAAAACCATGAAATTATTTATTA
>ML807958.1:24754-117522 GCA_009831015.1 Picea engelmannii
GGGGGGGGGGTTGATTCAGTATACAACACTTTTAAATTTATTTAAACATTCATAAATAATTCATTAGATAAGAAACAATTATCACATATAAATTGAAATCATAATTCGTAGAGTTTAACATGGAAACCAAATTGAGAGAAAACCATAAAAAATATATTTATAAATGTTTGTAGGCATCAACCTATTGGAGACACCAACATCCTAAATTAAGAACCAACTCAATAAGATATGTGTAGACACCAATCCAATATATTCATACATTTATTACTTTTGAATTCACCTACATGCTTCATTCCTCAAAAAATCCTTCAAACCCTAGCAACCCTCATAGAATCATTCCCAGAATGTAATCACTGACAAAAAAATCCATTGATGACAACATTCACTAACGAAAAAATCCAATAATGAGAAAATCCATTGATGTAAACATCACAACCTCGAAATAGTTCTCATGCCAACATCACAAACCTTCATTCCTTCACAACACACCTTGAGAAGAAGAAATACCTCAAACAAATCCCTTAGAATAATATTGCACACTAGAAATACACCGTAACACCTCTAGTGGACATAATACTTGATCGCTTTCTTGGTTTCACTACTAATGAAAAAATATATCTTCTTTTTATCGTAATTTTGTCTCCACTTTCACAGTCAACCTATAAAGACTAGTTGAGCCGACCTCAGTTTTCTAGCTGGGTTGTCAAACGAAAAAAAATCATATCTCCTCATTCCTAGGGATTTAGAGGGAATTCCATAAACCATTCGAAAGGTCTAAAAATATGATTTCCTACCATTTAACCTATGCTCCCATTTTATCTAGGTGTGTAGGGTAATAATTCATATAAAGATAACGTATCGAAACTAATCATCAAAAATAAAAAAAGTAATACTTTCGACAATCTTTATCTTGCAATCTTCATCTTGTAAATGTGTAGGCTTGTAATATTTATCTCGGACATACGGAGGTTCCCATGTCCTTGACATCAATGAAAAAAATACTTCCAATAAAGTGAATATTTACTGGCTATAAATATAGTTTGAAAGGATGTAATCTTTGGAACCCATAAAATAAGAAGGTAGTGCATAGTCAAGATGTGGTATTTAGGGAAATCAAAGATGTTTTCAAATAAGAAATCCAACATAGGGAGGAAGAAACAGAGAAACTAGAGTTTGAAATGAAGGATAATGAATCAGACTCTATAGAAGAACAAGAATAAGAAGAACAAGATCCTCATACTATAGTATTGAGGATATCTGTTTGGGAAAGAAGGCAATCAGAAAGGTATACTCCACCGGGTTTCCATTCAAAATTTTCTTTGTTTATTACTGATGATGATCCTAGAATTTTTAGGGAGGTAGTTGATTCAAAAGATATAAAAATTTGGAAAAATACCATTGTGGAATAAATGGCAACATTGGATAAGAATTAGGATTGGGATCTTGTGGAGAAATCAAGTAGAATAAATCCCATTGACAACAAATGGGTGTTTAATTAGAAGTTGAATGAAAAAGGAAAAGTGGAGAAATACAAGGTTGGGCTAGTAGAAAAAGGTTATTCTTGTCAATGTTTCATTGAGACCTGCACATGAGACCTAGCTAAAGAAACTAAAAACAAATCTTATCAAGAAAGGATGAGAGATTCAATATGGAAGAATGAGAAAATATATTTACACTACTCCAATGAGATGACCAATGAATGAATGATTGATACATACATGATGATCAATATGATATATGATACAATTAATGAGTGGAATACACTCATATTGTTGGTTGTGGAACCTGATTATCTTCCTAATTCAAAGGTTTGTTTCAGTCGTGCTTGGACCCTATTCCCTAACAAGGGGTGTGGGGGGGATTTCCCCCACACAACTATTTCCAGAGGGGTCCAGGGGGGGGCATAGATAGTTTTTGTAGGCCCCCCTTGGTGGGGGATTTAGGGGCAACATCCCCAAAGACAAATATTGGGAAACAATGCCTTGTAAAATATTGTAATTTCATAGTCAATATGGACTTCTCATTATAAATTCACAAATCTGACGATAGAAGTTGTTGTTTTTAGGGTCAAGCCTCTCTTATGAGGGAATTGTATTGTGGTTGTGGATTATCGCGAATATTGTACTCTGAGAGAGGACACTGTGAGAGAAATAAGAGGAATTTACGACGAGTGTGTTTTAGGTTGTATCCCTTCATTTTGTTGGATAATAATAAGGAAGGACCTAACAATTTATCTGGTGGATGTAGCCTACACTGGGTGAACCACGTGTATATGTGTCTTTATTGTATTTTGTATCTTCTATGTTTTATTTCCGCATTTGTTTTATTTTATTTATTTGCAATTCTATTTTTATAACACATATATTGGAAAGAAAATGCATAATATCATAATGCATGCATGCATAATAGCATAATAGTGATGATCTAAATGGAAAATCTAAGATAGAAATAGTCAATTAATTCCCACTAAACTACTATGCCAAAAACATAAATTTTTCCAACACCCCCCTGAACATCACTAGGGAGTAAAAAATGAGTCCCGACAACTCGGCCATATTAGGTACTCATGTACAATGAAACTAATGAAAACTAAATAAAAATGAGGAAAGAGGGGAAAGCATGTGAGAAATTGTTTTCTTCACTCCAAGATGATCCTGCAAAGTATGCAAATTTTTCTCACTAAAAGTCTTCATGAAGATGTAGAAATATTTATGGATCTGATGAATTCCTTTGGAAACATGTCTAGCCTTGTACCTCTTGATCCCGTGGACCCATATGCACCTGAAAATATTCCTTTCTAGTGGAAGCAGAACCACATGCCAAGTATGATTATATAGGAGTGAGTCATACTTATGTTGCATGGATTCTTTCCATAGTGAATTTCACACATCCTTATTGTAGGTCTACAGATTAGAAGATTGAACCATATAGAAATGCATGGGAATCACAGGTTCAGAAGATAAAATTACATGAGAGGGATCATCATGTTGAGATCGAGTCCTCCTCGAATCTAATGTATTCTCTACAAGGACACCTACTTCCTGAAGTGTGAATTGTTCCCTCTTAGGCATAGGTTGAACCCTCAATGTTGGATTTTTATCTGGATGTACTACCTTCTCATTTCCATGTATAGAATATGAGTACATGGAATCATCTCTGATTTCTGGAACTGATAGAAGAACAAGAGTATATGCATGTTGCACTGGAGGTGCATGAAAAGTACTCTCATTTTGTGTAAGTAGAAAAGAGGATTCATCATCAACAAACTTAGTGAATTTATACAAACATGACTTGTGATCCACCTCACCAATTGAAATAATGGAATTGTCATGCATGTCAAGTACAAAAACTGAATCTGATGTAAATTCAACCTTTTTAAATTTCTGAGTGATCTGATAAACTAAGAGTAGATTCATAGAAATATTTGGAACATGAAAAACATTCTCAAAACTTCCATTATGGAGTTCCACTTTTCCCTCTCCTGCTATTGCCGCTAGAGTATCATCCCCCATGAGAATAGGGGGGTTGTGATCATGGATGCAAGGAAGTGAAAGCTTCCTCTTTCACTTCCATATGATGTGATGTGCCATAATATATAATCCATGAATCATATGAGGAATTAATTGGAACAAGAATGTGACGATTACCTTTCTTAGGAGTAGGATATTTTTTCTTTTGCTTCTTCACTCCTTCTGGAATGAAGTTTCCAATGTTGTTCCGTTGAAGTACCTATTCCATAAGATCGATTTGTTTCTTCATGCATGTGGATTATTCATGATTTGGTTTACTGCAACAAGTGGACTACTTTCCCTTCTTCTTCTTCTTGGAATCTAAATATTCTTTGGAACCTGGAGAATCATTGATGGGTTTGGAATATCTCTCCTTCTCGTTCTGTTTGGATGATCTTTTCCATCATGCATGGTGAGTTCATGTGCTTTAGGATCCTTTATTAGGCCCATATGAATGATTTTTTCCTACTCATGTGTGAGAGAATAAACGAATTGATCCATGGTAGGCATCTTCCAATTTGTTCCCATGAGATACCTTCCTAGATGGAAAGTGGAAACATAGAAAACATATTATGGTCCTAGCTTGGAAAAGATTGTTAGAATAAGTTGGTCCACTTGTTTAGACTTATCAATACCAAAATATGCTAAGCTCAATATCAAATATTTAAACTTAGTAAATAAATATTGTATATTATCAAAACTTTAAGGATCCAAAGTATTCAACTCTACCTCAAGCATATGACCTCTCATCTCATCCTTCTTTCCCAACAAACCTTCCAAAGTGGTCTAGATCACGTTTGGAGTCTTGCATGTGGCAACATGAAACCATAAATCAAATGATATCAATTAAATAATAATTCATGTGGCTTCATCCTTTTTTTTCTCCCATATGGTATTCTCAATTACTGATGTAGGTTTTGTTTTTATCCCCATCGTCAAGTTGTACAATCCTTTCCTTCTGAGTTGGAATTTAGCCTTGGGATTCCAATCAAAATATTTGTATGCTATAAGTATTTTCACCAAGTTTGACTATATAATAGGTGTCATATCTGTCTCTCCCACTGTGTCTGGGAACCCATAAAATTTACCCTCAATCTACAAGTGAACAACTGATAAATCACTATAGAAAGGGAACTTTAAGGGGAAAACTTGTATCAGTTTTAGGAGGTGATGTTCCGACTTCCTTTCTGACCAAACGATGAGGAATATCTCCAAATGGTTGAAAAAACACTTACAGAATGGGTCGATTTACTTCTCTCTCAAGATGTTTCCTCAAAAAGTTAATATTTTGGGAGAAATCTCTACAAAACAAAATGGGTTTCAAGAGGAGGTCGCACCTTGTTGTTGAGCACTCAACACACCCTAAAAACGCTATGTAAATTTTCACTTTTTGGGTACCATTTGATATTTTTGCATTGTCTGATATGAAAATTGTGTCCTTTGCTTATCATTTTTTATTCTCATTAAGTATTTCAATGCTTGCTTGGACATACGAAAATCATTAACTTAAAAGACTAATATCTAAATTAGAGAACTGACAATCAAAGTTTTTCTGAACATGCTTAAAGAATTCAACATCGAAAAGGATTAAGCATGAAAGAAAATGTCGGAGAGAACCAAAGTTGTTGAGCCCCGGTCTTCATCGGCATCGACGAACAGACGTTTTCTTTCACGAAAAAAAAAACTTCACTAAGGATATCATCGATGACCGGTTCTCTAGACATCGACAAAAGGTTAAAAGAATAAGCATTGAATGAAAATAAAATAATAATTGTCGATCGCCGACTTTTGAAAATCTTTCGGACTAGGGAGATTCGACGAACGATAACCCATGAAGAAACTACACCCAGTTTAGTGCGTTCGACTTAAACAAAGTCTCGATTCTGACCGTTCCCCATAAGTTAAGGTCCCGGTCATTAGTGCCTTGTATACTGATTCAGTGGCACCACGTCGATACCGTACAATGAAGTCAATCGACATCTGAAGTTTTCTCAGGAGGATACCGACAGAAACATGCATAAGAATATCGCTGATTCGTTATCTTCCCACTAAGAAGACGACACAATGGGACGTTTTAGCTCTGATATACGCTAGATATGATGCATTTAAAGGTTAATTAATTCTAGAATATTGCACTATTTGTTAATTAATGTGTGAATAAAAAGGATCGTTTGAACTTGTCGATATAGTGCATTCCCTCCCCCCCCTCCATTCCTCCGTTGTCAACCCACGTAGAATTTATCTGCATAAATTCGGTGGTATATTGTTTTGAATTTCACCCATTACTCATATTAACTGGTTGATATGACTGGTAGGATCTCTCTCGTTATATTCTCTAAGTCATTGAAAACAGGTTTATTCTGTGCGTGAAGGAATCCATATCATCCAGAGGAGCGAGACGAGTAGTCTGGGGATAACATCCAGGGCCCAGTGAGTATAAAAATAACAGTTTAGAGATTGTTACAGGTATGTACTAGTCTATGGATATTTTATGCTTCATTTCATACGTATTATCCAATGTCACTCTGTGGACCTGCCTAAAGATTGTTTTTGGTTGCAGGAACGATGCCTCTGAAGAATCCCACCAACAGGAAATCTCCAAGAGAACCAAATATATGGGAACCAGAGGTGGGAGAAGGTTCCTCCCCAGTGGTGGCGAGAAAATTGGAATTCGCTCCAAAGACGGTTCCTGTCATCCAAACTGCCACCAAGAAAGATTTTGTTCAACCCCCGACCTTTGGAGACACAGAGGAGAACATTGGGACCAAGATAGTATTCCCGTGTTTGGAAGAACTTTTAAATAAGATTATGCAGGAATAACTTCTCGAATATACCAAGGAGAACGATCCTGATACGAGAAGAGTCTATGATGAAATCCTCCTGAATGTCCAAAAGGCGTACCTACACATGGTGCTGAGAAGGACTCTGGTATTTCCCTGCATTGAACTTCTGAAATGGCTTATTGATCACAAAGACACACAAAAAAAATTGATTAATGACGACAATGATGGGTGTGTCTGGTTTTTCCTTCCATTATAAGTGCATAATTATTACAAGCTCAGATAGCTGGAAGAGAGGTTGAATACTGATTTTGTTTTGAGCTTCTATGAGAAACATGACACCAGTAAGGTGATGGCTTCCTGGTGGAAAGAGGATAAAAGTTTCACCAATCGGACCTACGGTTGGTACCCAATGGCCAACCTTAGAGAGCCTTACATCTATCTAATGGCTCTCCTCTACAGATTGCAAGGGGAAAAAGACTGCTCCAGGTTTTCAGAAGCTTGGATGCCTCTAGTGTATACCATATCCATTTCTGGAATAGGTTTTAACTGGGGTGCAATCATATCTAAACAACTGAGCACCTGCATATGACAAGCTCAAATGCCAAAAGAAGGAGAAACCCCATCCTTTTACATGACATCTTATCTTTTGGATGTCATCTGCACCATAAATTCTTTCACTAGAATGAACTTAAGCTGACATACCTCAGATATCCTGGTCCATTTTTGTTTCAACATATTGTGGGAGAATAGGTACAAGAAATCCTACTCTCTCATCTACAACCAGTTTATTGCACACATTCATTTGTTGTTGTTCAAGAAATAATTCCCAAGGCTGTCGAACACAGCCAAAAAGATGATATCGAAGGTTGGCCATTGGTATCTGGATGAGCGCGATATATACATAAGGGTTTTCGGTGCCACCAGAGCACCTCATTTGCTTCCTATATATGTCCCTAATCGACTAATAGTAGGGAAAATCTATTATCAAAGAATTATTCAAGGTTACAATGCTACTTTGGTAAAGGATAAGAAGCGGGCCTTCATACCCTATGGGTTCCATATTGGTTTCTACATGGTAAAGGACACCATGCAGGGAAATCAAGAATGGTTAAGCCAGTTGGAGTTTTGATTCCAGACTGGCCTTTTTCACAAACATGACCCCAAGGGTCTGGTCCTGAAGCATGCAAAACATGTATCATCTTGCTGGCCATATTCCCACTACATGTTTGAGGATGAAATCTTCTTCGAAAATGCTCAATACTGGGAAGAGGTGATGATGAGGATGGATGACCCCAAGGAAATCACATTCAAAGCTATGAGTTGGGATGAGCAAACAATAGTCCTGGAACAAACAGTTTAGGAGACCATAAAGACAAGAGAAGGAATGATATTAGTCAGAGCAGTGAGACCCCCAGGGAACCACTGAAATGATAGGGATTGCCCAGGTAGACCTGGTACAATCTAGGAATCTCTTCGAAGTTCAAGATAAACAGGGAATGGGGGGATTCATGTATCAACATGCCTAGTTGTTAATCAAGTGGATGCAAGATAACCCAAACCTCATCATAGTGCCAAAGCCTCCGATCGAAAGCCCAGAAGAAATCCCAGTGGGGGGGAGCGACCCTAATTCCATAAACCCTGGTAATAACAATGGGTCAAATAACCTTGATTCCACAAGGCCACCGATCGGATCACCGATAGGTATTAGTAGGAGCAGGCGCGCCAAATATTTTGAGTTAATTTATAAATATATATAGTGATGATGAGAGCCCAGAGACATCTCTCAAGACCCTTGTTTAGATCCAAGAATAAAAGGGACCTGATAAGGCTGCTGCTCTTGATCCCAAGGCCCAGACCTAGGAAATCCCACGAAAGGAAAAATAAGCCAAAAATGTTCCTGACACAAGCAACTCGGAAGCGCCGGAGACCCAAGCCGACGATCTGAAGGGTAAGTCAGAACCGAATGAGCCAAAAGGAGGATCCCCAGAAAAGGAAGTCGGTGATTTGACTGCCGACAAGCAAGTAAGTATCGGGTCTTTTCCCTACATCTATATTTTGCTTGATACTTAGATCCCCGATAAGTAACAGGTAAATGTTGGGCCCTCAGAGTATAGCGAGAGAGTTAAAGAACATGATCTAGAACAAGTATATACCACTGGAAATATGGGAAACACACTCACATGGGGTGATCAACAGATTCCCAAAATGGTGGACGAGGTGGCCGATATCTATGCGATCTCCTACAATCAAAAGAAAAGGGCCTTCGTCCAAAGAACCACTAAGAAAAGGAGAATCACGTTGGATCGCTCTTTCCTCATCACCATAGAGGAGGATTTGATAAACATAGAAAATGATAGAACATCTAAGCACATCGACGCGAGGAGGGTGATTTCAGATGCCACCCTAGACAAAGCTAAACATGATGAAACAGAGTTGTCTCCTTCCCTGAAGGAGCTAGAACATTTGCACCACCTAGATGAATACTATCACGACAACACTCAGACCATGGTTTATCTGACAAGCGAGTTCGAAGCAGCTTACAACAAGTTCATGTACGAGCGACACCTGTTCACTACGAAGATAATTGAGCTCTAGGAAGACATTGTCATGGCACTTGGAACATGAAAGGATATGGAGCGATGGCATGAAAGGGTGCAGCAAGCCGTAGAAATAATCGAATACGTCGATGCAGTGCAGCAGGGATGAGATAAAGAAGAACACAATGTCTAGGAGTTGGGAAAAAGCAGTCCTAATCGTATGAAGAATTTGGTCGAGTATTGGGATATGATGTCTCAGGAACCACACAGAGAAATTCAAAAGAAATGGGAAAAATGCCATAAAAATTGTGGTAAAATCAACAAAGCAATGAAGGATATAGGACTCCCTGAGTTCGCAAACCCTGATAACTTCATCAACTTATGTGACATAGTTGGATCACATACCAAGAAGGATTCACTATGGGCCGAATATCTAGCTAAGGTAACTGATACATCACCAGGACAAGTGCAAAGATTTATGGAACATCCGATGAAGGCTCAAACCATGCTACAATAGTTAAACACCAGTCTAGTGAAGTACCGAGCGCATGCGGTGGAGATCAGAGGATACTATGTAGCTCTGATGGAGAAACATAGGTTTCCATGGGCCCAAACTTGTGATGATCTATTTATCAGTTGGTCAGAGTATGAGGAAAGTCACCCTTTCAAGTGATATCTCAAGTTGACTGTTAAAGAAACTGTTAGAAGAGGATGCCATGTGGCAATTTTTTTTTTTTCAAACTGCACTTAGCTGTTATTTTCAGTTGGATTTTATGTTATAAATAAGAACATCGACTAATTAGTTTAAGGTTGATGGTTGCGGCAAGAACTCTTTCTTTCTGGTTGTTAAGAATTATTTTGAAACTCCCTTTGAATTGAGAAGTCCTTATGGACCAGAGGCAAGTTATTGTCATCAATTGTATGTGTGATTGGATGTGGAGAAGAACTATTTCCTATCTTGTTTCATGAATGATGTTGTAATGAGTAAGAGCAATTAATTATGTTGTCAAGTTATCTGGTGCAATGTTTTGTTGTTCTTTTCTTTAATGATGAATATGTATCGTTGTGTTATTATTTGATGAATGATTATGGTAGATGAATTATTTTTTTTTCCATTATCTTATTTCATATGAGTTTTCTTTCTGGTAATTAGTATCTCATACAGTAATTGGATGCACACATGGTTAATGTATTAGTACTAAGCCTGTGGTGTAAAATTTTTGTCTGCATGCTTGAGCAGCGGGTTATCCCAAGTTCAACTTCTTCCCCTTAGTTAATATTAATTCCATTTTGTTGCCAAGTTGGTTTATACCGGCTTACATCTCATATTGGTCCCACCCAAGAGAAAATACAAAACAGAGATAGTCCAAACTAAAGGAAGAGCCTTCACAAGAAAATGTAAATCACATCGATAATTTTGTCGGATCACAAGATCTGGAGAACCATTCCACTATTAAATTTTGTAGAGTCTAATTGGACCTTGGTGGTGGGTTTAGTTCCCACTATTGAATCAAGGGATTTAAGGCCCATCAACAAAATTGGTGCTAGAAGGAGGACCTGAGAATGAATGGTTGGATATATATTCTACAGAGTATTTCAAACAACCTATAGATTCAAAACGACCCACATGCATGGCTAGTCATGCCCAAGACATACCACACATGTTGAGTACTCTTGAAACGAGTAACTCACCCCAGCCTGTGGAAGAACCTTTTCACCCTGAAATACCTTACACTTTTCCTCATGAGGAGGTAAATCAATTCATAAGAATCACAAGAGCCTATGATCGACAGATCAGTGTGTTGTCCTTGGCTCCCATACTCCCTCAAAGAAAAAAACAAAGAAGGCTAGTGGTTAGTACTCCTTAAGAGGTTTTCATGCATTCGATAGAAGACTTAATATATTTTTCAATTATTGAGATCCAAGATCCTCTTGATTTGATACCTGAAATGCCAGTCGACGACATCTCTGAACGAGATGATTTTTTGGAAGAGGAGGATTTTAACTCAGAGTCTGAAGATATGGAAGGAAACAATGACCATAATGATGAAAGGGGGAACCCACCTCTGAAAAATCAACCCCGGTTGGCTAGATACACTTTGGCCCTCTCGGGACCAGTTCATAACCTGCCCCGGCATCCAGACAAGTGGATTCCTAAGTTCGATCCTGAAATCTTTGGATTACTTGAAGATCATATAAAGAAATTTATACTAGCGATTAGGCTTATGAATGTCCAACATGAAGACGTAGTATGCATACTTTTCCCCTATATGTTTGAGAATTCAACTTCCACGTGGTAATTCAATCTACCGATAGGATCTATAACCAGCTAGACGAAGTTCCAGAAATATTTTCTAGACAAATTTGCCGAAGAAACTACTAAGGGAGCTCTGATGCCCAAGTAAAATGTCGCCACCATGAGTTTGAAAGAAAGGGTCAAAGACTTCAATAAAATATTCACGACCATCTTGAACTAGTTCCAGCCCAAAGCTAAGCCAACTTAGGAATTGCAAATCGAATTTTATGCTAACGCTCTACCAACTTCTATTTCCATGTTCGTGAAAAGGGTTGCTAAACGATCCCTAACTGAGAATTTTGAAGAATCCAAAACAATAGAATTCCATATGAAAGGGTGTAAACAGGGCCAGGTTTCTTTAGTTAAGAAAAAAGATCAACCTCCTCCCAGGAGAGGACTCCTTTTGAATAGACCGTCGAGGAAATAAGAAGAACAGAGTCCCGACAAGGGTAATGGAGACATAGAAGATCTACAATGGATGGTTAAGAAATTATCAAAAGAGATCATAGACATGAAGAGAAACATAGGGGAAGTAAACCAAGGCCAAAGGCCCTATAATCCTTTCTTTAAAAGGAACCCACTGTTCAAGGCGATTGAAACTCCCCCAACTAACTTAAATATCGATCTAGGGAATGTAGCATCTGATTCTTTCTGCACATATCACCAGGAAAACCACTTCGAAAGAGACTTCCCTCAATGGGTGCATGCCATGAATTTGATGGTGAATTGGTTTCTAGATGAAGTCTCCCTGATCAAACAATTGAGCAGTTCAATTATGAATATTGTTAACCAGGAGGAGATTGATCCACCACAAGATACAACCATGCTGATATGGGATCCCGACCTAATCGTGCCTTTCGATGACCTGTTTGAGTCCCAAGAACCACCCGTCTAGGTCTTGATGGTGCAGACGTGCAGTAAAGGTCCACCTGTCTCAAAAGATATTGCTGCTACCCAAAATTCGAGAAATAATTCTACTCCTGATCACCCGAAAGCACCTTTTGCTCCTAGTAAAAAACCTATAAGCATCCACACCCGAGAATCACCCAAACTGGATTACAAAGTAGTTGAATATTTGAAGAGGTTAAGGGCTAACATGTTAGTCATTGACATATGTAGGATACCTCAGTAGAAGGACTTCCTTCTACAAGCTTCAAACTCAGTATAAGACCCCATGACTGGCAATGGTCAGGAAAGAAATCTAGCTTCTACAGATATAGTAAATAAACCAACCATGAATAATTGTTTAGAAGATAAAAAGGGGAAGCCTTTTGTCCCACCTTTCCTCTTAGCATTCGAAGTTTTCAACAGGAACCTCCATAATGTTTTGGTAGATTCAGGAGCATCATCCAATGTCATGCCCTTGTCTATTTGCAAAAAATTAAATGTTGTTCCTCTACAGAGCGATAAACACGTGATAAAACTAGATAAGACCCAGGTCAAAGTCATGGGGGAACTCAAGGATGTAATGATCAGAATAGCGACTTATCCTAAATTTGTACAAGTGATTGACATCATCCTGGTAGACATCCCAGAGGACTATGGGTTATTACTAAGACGAGATTGGTCTGAGAAGTTAAATGGGTACTTTATCAAAGATTGGGCACACCTTTGGCTACCACTGAAGGGATACAAGAATATGATCATAATCGATAGGGAGAGATATATGAAACATACAGTCACTAAACTAGAAACCCTTAATGAACCCTCATCCACAAATTTCCCCGTGTTGGGAAATTATTCCTGCGATTCTCACTTCGGAAAATTTTATCCTCTCTTATCCGATGTCCTCATCACTCAAAACTCTAAAATGGTTTTTCAATAGAAATCGTTGATACCGACAAAAGACACCCTCTTCTGCCAGGACCCTGTGTTAGAATTTACAGAACAAGAGATAGAAGAGATAGAAAGTAATAAGGAAGAAGAAAAGGGTGATTTTTGTTCACAGATTTGGACCATATACTTTGATGTATCTAAATCATAGGAAGGACTAGGGGCAAGGTGAATCCTCATCGATCCAAAAGGTAAATGTTATTTCCTATCCTGTAGACTAGAATTTTAATGCACCAATAAGACCGTAGAGTATGAAGCTCTAGTACAAGGGTTAAAGAAATCCATAGACTTGAATGCCAAAGAATTGAAAGTTTATGGGGACTCGAAGATTATCATTAGACAAGTAAGGAATACTATACATTGCAATTCCCTGCACCTAAAGAATTATCAGCAGTAAGTGCATAGGTTAATGGAGAATTTTGAAGCTTTCAATATCACCATGATCCCCAGGGAAAAGAACATCCTTGCTGATTCCATAGCCACAACTGGTTCAAGGTTGTGACCTCTAGAAGACTATGAAGCCTCCTGGTTCACTATGGAACTAGTCTACAAACCATCGGTGCCTAACAATATCTTCAATTGGAAGGTATTTGAAGGAGATGACCAGATCATAAAATTCCTAACTAACCAAGACAATTTCAAAGATTTAGCCATTGACGATGAGGTATTCCAGGAGAAAGTGACAAAAAATGATCCTTGACTAGACCAGCCTATTGACAGATCGAAATCTCACACCATCCCAAAGGGGATAACTAATCTAGAAAATTTGTTTGACCCGAAAGAATGCTTTAGGGGGCCTAAGAATGCAAAGACCGGTATCTCATGTCCCTTGCATGAAAATATAAATCTCGAAACCCTAGAAAATCCAAATAATTTGAATCTTGGCAAGACCATATGGAAAGAAGAAAGAAAGGCTTATCTCAAACTGTTCAGAAAATATCAACATGTCTTTGCATGGTCCTACCGAGACTTGAAAACCTACGACACCTGAATCATTCAACATACTATATCATTAAAACCTGAGGTGAAACCTTTCCAACAGAATCTCTGGAAGTATAACCCATCCCTGGAACCTCTCATGTATTGGGAATTAAAGAAACTTTTACATGCCAAGATCATTTTCCAGGTTAGGCATTCCGCATGGGTAGAAAATCTGGTTCCTGTGAGGAAAAAGTCTGGATAAATTCGCTTATGCGTATATTTTAGAAACCTCAATAGAGCTTCAAAAAAGGAAAATTACCTAGTCCCGCCAATGGAGCAACTCCTGCAGACCGTGTCTGGATCAGAGATTTTCTCTCCACTAGATGGTTTCTTGGGTTACAACCAAGTCCTAGTTTCGGAGGAGGATCATTTAAAAAATACCTTCCGAACCAAGTGGGGAACCTTCGCTTATAAATTCATTCCTTTTGGGTTAATCAATGTGGGAGAGACCTTCCAAAGGGACATAGATGTATCATTTTAGGGACTAATCAACAAGTGTGTGGTAGTGTATTTGAACGACGTAACTGTGTATTCAAAGAATAGAGACAAGCACATCCAACACTTAACCTAAATTTCTGAAAGGTGTAGGAGATACAGTAAGAGGCTAGGCTACATTATATCTCAAGGAGGCATTCACATAGACTGAGAAAGGATTAAGGCCATAGCTTAGCTCCCATTGCCTCACAAGAATAAATCTATGCAGTCTTTTTTCAGGAAAATCAATTTCTTGAGGAAATTCACTCCCGATTTCACAGAAACTATCAAACCCTTACAAAAGATGATTCACAAATATTTCAAATTTAAGTGGGATGATGAATGAAAGGATACTTTCAACAATATTAAAACTGCTATATCTCTAGCCCCTGTGCTACAAAGTCCTGATTTCAATAGGGATTTATTCCTCTATACTTTCTCCTCCGACCAGTCGTTAGCTGCAGTGTTGACTCAGAAGGATGATGACTAAAATGAGGCCCCAGTGTTATTCATGAGTACCAACCTCCAAGGAGCTGAACTAAATCATCCTGCCATAGATAAACAAGCCTATGTGGTATATAAGGTATTGAAGAACTTTAGGTCTTACATCCTCAAGAACGACACCAAAGTGATTATGCCTCAGTCTGCGGTCTGATCCTTGTTTACTCAGCAAGAGATGGGGGAGAAAAGACGGAAATGGATGGTAGTGGTCCAAGAATTTGATCTGATATAAAAACTGCTAAACTTGTTAAAGGGAAAGGGTTGTGCAAACTCCCAGCTTAAGCCCAGGACCAAGTAAATGAAGATTCTGGATGGGAGAATGAAATGGAATTATGGTGTGTTGAAGCTTCATACATTTCGCCAATGCCTGAGTCTTGGTATACAAATTTTCATTACCTCCTACACCATGGGGCCTGCCCAGAAAATCTCAACCCTAGTGAAAGGAGACCTCTTAGGTAAAAGTCTACATAATATCCGCTCATAAATTCAGTACTCTTCTGGATTAATTATGATGGGGTACTTTTAATATGTCTCAAATATGAAGATGCAGACAAAGTTTTCAAGGAGCTCCATGATGGCCCTGTCGGTGGACATTTCACAGTAATCACCACCACTCATAAGATACTAAGGGTTGACTATTATTGGCCCACCTTTTTCAAACACGCTCACACCTATGCTAGGAACTATAAAAATTTTCAAATGAGCATTGGGAGAGAGAAGAGAGCATCAATCCCACTCCAACTAGTGATTGTCTCTAGGCATTTTGAGCAATGGGGTTATATATCATAGGATAAATTACACCAAGATCTTCAAAACAACACAAATACATTCTGACTGTCACTAATTACTTCACAAAGTGGGAAGCGTCTATCCCTTTGAATCATGTAAATGAAAAAGTGGTGATCCAATTCATAGAGAAACAGATAATCACGAGGCTCGGTGTCCCTTCTGTCTTGGCTTTTGATAATGCAACTTATTTCTCTTCCACCCGACTGATGGAGTTTTCTTTGGACAAAGGAATCATAATTAGGTACTCTGCAAATTATTATTCCTAGGGAAACGGGGTGGAAGAATCGACCAATAAGAACCTAGTAACAATACTAAATAATGCGGTTGAAAATAACCAAAGGAATTGGCATAATCTACTCTGTAACGCTTTGTGGGCCAATAAGGTCACACCCAAAGAAGCCATAGGAAATTCCCTATACTTCCTAGTTTATGGACAACAATCCATTCACTCAAATGGCCTTTATCTTCCATCTCTTCAACTAGCCCAAGATTCCAACGGGGATCCCTCATCGGTCATACAAGAAAGAATTGATACTTTGCTCATGCTAGAAAATGATAAGTTGAAATTCATAGCTCACCAACATATAGTGAAAAGGTGGTTGGACAAGAATAAGTCCAAAAAGAATAATTTTGAAATAGGAGACTTAGTACTGAAATGGGATAGAGAAAATGAGCCAAAAGGGAAACATTCTAAGTTTCAGAATCTGTGGCTTGGACCTTTCCAGGTGGCTAAGAAGATTGGCGTAGGAACTTATTGACTGCAGAATCTAAGGGGGGAACCTAATGCCCTCCCAGTCAATGGCCAAGCCCTCAAACAATATTTCCAATAATACAAAATATATATATTCAAAAAAAAAAGAGGTATCTTGTTTTAGTGTTTTCATGATTGCGAAATACATTTTTGTTTTCTTTGCTTTCTGGATTTTTGCGCTTTTGAAAGTTGTGTTTAGAAAGACAATGGTTGACCTTGAGTCATGCGACATATAGAAATCTATTATGAGCTCATCTTTCACATACAACACAAGAAGAATCAAGGAACATGCAGTTTCTTTGAGGATCCCTCCATCTAACCCGCGCAAACGAACAACTTCGAAGAAATGCTAGAAGTGTCTTTTTAGTGTTTTGGTAAGACTTTAAGGGAAAGAAGGAAATCCAAAAAGGACTACATGAACTCTGAAAACAAAGATAGAAAAATATCCACCTCGATCATCTTACTTTTCCAAATAAAAAAACATCATCCTCTCCCACTCGCTTGGGGAATCATGTCGATATTCATTATCAAAGAAAGAACAGTAGGAGAGAATATGCATATATCTCCACCACGGCTATGGATTCTCGCTGGCATTGAAGCAAGGTCTGTGATGTTGGGGTGACTCCGTCGGGGATATGGACTCTCACTAGTAGTGGAGAAACACCGAGTCCAGTGAGTAAAGGTAACTAAAGACTTCATATAAGTGAATACTTTCCTAGACTTTGTGAAAAGGGGCATGAGTCAAGATTACAGGAAATGAAGAAGGAATAAAGGTCAAAACCCCACTGGAAGACCCAAAAAAACCAATCGAAGGATTTCAAATTGCAAAGGTAAAAGAGGATCTGATTTAAAACCAGGAAAGTTTCCCCACTAACTTTTGTACCAGCCGATCATGAGGGAAGAACAAAGATTTTGCGTTCTCCCAGTGAATCGCCATTTGTTGAGCACTCAACACACCCTAAAAATTCTATGTAAAATTTCACTTTTTGGGTACCACTTATTCATTTGGCATTGTCTGATATGAAAATTTTTTCCTTTTCTTATCATTTTTTATTCTCATTAGGTCTTTAAAATCTTGCTTGGAAATATGAAAATCATTAACTTAAAATACTAATATCTAAATTAGAGAAATGATAGTCAAAGTTTTCTCAGACGTGCTTAAATAATTCAAAATTATAAAGGATTAAGCATGAAATAAAACGTTGGAGAGAACCAAAGTTGTTGATCCCCGATCTTCGTCGACATCAGTGAATGAACATTTTCTTTCGCCAAAAAAAAAACTTCACCAAGGATATCGTCGATTACCGGTTCTCTCAACATCAGCGAAATTTTGAAAGAATAAGAATTGAATGAAAATGAAATAATAATCATTGATCGTCGACCTCGGAAACATTTTCGGACTTAGGATATTCAAAGAACGATAACCCATGAAGAAATTGCGCACATTTTAGTTCATTTGACTTAAACAAAGTCCCGAGTCCGATCGTTCCCCATAAGTTAAGGTCCCGGTCATTAGTGCCTGGTATCACGAGTTAGTGGTGCTGCGTCGATACTGTACGATGAAGTAAATTGATGTCAGAAGTTTTCTCAGGAGGATATTGACGGAAACATGGATACAAATATCGTCGATTCTCGATCTGCCCACTAAGAAGATGACGCGATGGGACGTTTTAGCTCTGAGATACGCTAGATATGACACATTTAAAGGTTAATTATTCTAGAATCTCACACTAGTTGCTAATTTGTGTGTGAATCAAAAGGAAAATTTGAACTTGTTGACATAGTGCATTTTCCCCCCCCGTGCCTCCATCATCAACCCACGTAGAATTTATTTGCAGAGATTCAACAATAGATTTTTTTGAATTTCACCCATTACTCGTATTAACTGGTTGATAGGACTGGTAGGATCTCTCCTGTTATATTCTCTAAGTCATTGAAAACAGGTTTATTCTATGGGTGAAGGAATCTGGATCATCCATAGGAGCGAGACGAGCAGTCTGGGGATAAATTCCAAGGGACAGTGTGTATAAAAACAACAGTTTAGCAAGCGTTACAAGTATATACCGGTCTATGGATGTTTTATGCTTCATTTCATACACCTTATCCAATTTCACTCTATGCACCTGCCTAAAGATTGTTTTCGGTTGCAAGAACGATGCCTCCGAAGAAGCCCACCACCAAGAAATATCCAAGAGTACCAAAGATACAAGAACCAAAAGTGGGAGAAGGTTCCTCCCTAGCGGTGGCGAGACAATTGGAATTATCTCCAAATTCAGTGCTCGTCATCAAAACCTCCACCAAGAAAGATTTTATTCAACCCCCAGCCTTTGGAGACGCGGATGAGAACATTGGGACCAAGACAGTATTCCCGCGTTGGGAATAAATTTTCAAGAAGATTAAGCAGGAAGAGCTCCGCGAATATAACCTAGACAACAATCCTAATACGAGAAGACTCGACAATGAAGTTCTATTGAATGTACGAAAGGTGTACCTACACATGGTGACAAGCAGGACTCCGATATTTCCCTGCATTGAACTCCTGAAATGGCTTATTGATAAAAAAAACACACAAATTTTTTTGATTAACGATGACAATAGTGGCTGTGTCGGGGTTTTCCTTCCATTATAAGTGCATTATTATTACAAGATCAGAGAGCCGGAAGAGCAGTTGAATACTGATTTTGTTTTGAGATTCTATGAGAAACATGACACTAGTAAGGTGATGGATTCCTGGTGGAGAGAGGATAAAAAGTTCACCAATCGGACCTCTGGCTGGTACCCAATGACCAACCTTACATATATATAATGGCTCTCCTCTATAGATTGCACGGGGAAAAAGACTGCTCTAGGTTTTTAGAAGCTTGGATTCCTCTAGCGTATACCATAGCCATTTCTGTAATAGGTTTTAACTAGGGTGCAATCATCTCCAAACAGCTTAGCACCTTCATCCGGAAAGCTCAGACGCTGAAATAAGGAGAAACCCCATACTTTTACATGGCATATTATCTTCTGGATTTCGTCTATGCCAAAAATGATTTATCTAGAATGAACTTAAGATGGCATACCTCAGATCTCCCGGTCCATGTTTATTTCAGAATCTTGTGGGAGAACAACTACAAGAAATCCTACTCTCTCATATGTGACCAGTTTATTGTTCAAGAAAGAATGCCCAAGGCTGTCTGATGCAACCAAAAATATTATATTGAAGGTTGATCACTGGTATCTGGATGAGCACGATACCTACATGAGGGTTTTCGACGCCACCAGAGCACCTCATCTGCTACTTGTATATGTCCATGATCGATTAATAGTAGGGTAAATCTGTTATCAGATCATCCTGCAAGGTTATAATGCTACTTTGGTAAAGGATAAGAAGTTTTCCTTCATACCCTATGGGTTCCATATGGGTTTCTACATGGTAAAGGACACTACGGAAGCCAAGGAAGAAGGGTTAATCCAATTGGAGTTTCAATTCCATACAGATAGTTTTCCCAAACACAACCCCAAGGGTCTGGTCATGAAGCACACACAAAAGGTATCATCTTATTGGACATATGCCCACGACATGTTTGAGGATGAAATATTCACCGAAAATTCTCAAGAATGGGAAGAGGTGATGGTGAGGATGGCTGACCCCAAGGCAACTAGATTCAAAGCCATGATTTAGGATGATAAAGAAACAATCCTAGACAAAAATTTCAGGATACCATCAAGAAAAGAGAAGAAATGATATCAATCAGAGTCATGGGATCCCCACAGGGAACCACTGAAATGAAAGGGATTGCCCAGGTAGCCCCAGTACAAGCTAGGAATCTCTCTGAAGTTCAAGATAAATAGGGAATGGGGGGACTCATGTATCAACAAGACCAACTGTTAATGAAGCGGATGCAGGATAACCCAGACCTCATCATAGTGCCAAAGCTTCTGATCGAAAGCCCAGAAGAAATACCACTAGGGGGGAGAGGCCCTGATTCCATAAACCTTGGTAATAACAACAGGCCAAATAAACTTGATTCCACAAGGCCACCAGTCGGATCATCGACAGGTGTGATGATTCAACCATAGGTGGGATGAGTATCAGTAGGAGCAGGCATGCCTAATCCTTTGAGTGAATTTATAAATATATATAGCAATGATGACATCTCGGAGACATCTCTCGAGACCCCTGTGCATATCCAAGAAGAAAATGGACCTGAGAAGGCTGCTTCTCCTAATCTCGAGGCCTAGACCCAAGAAATACCATGAAAGGAAAAAGAATATGAAAATGTTCCCGACACAATGAACCTTGAAGAACTAAAGACCCAAGCAAATGATCTGAAGGGCAAGTCAGAACCAAACGAGCCAAAAGGAGGATCCCCACAAAAGGAAGTCGACAATTCGACTGCTGATGAGCAAGTAAGTATCATGTCATTTTCCGATGTCTCTATTTCACTTGATACTCAGATCCCCGATAAGAGACAGGCAGAGGCTATCCCCTCGGAGTACAATGAGAGAGTTCAAGAACCTGATCTGGAACAAGTATATACCGCTAGAAATATAGGAAACACACTCACATGGGGTGATCAGTAGATTCCCAAACTGGTGGACGAGGTGGACGATATCTATGTGATCTCATACGATCGAAAGAGTAGGGCCATCGTCCAAAGAACCACGAACAAAGGGAGAATCATGTTAGATCTCTCTATCCTCATCACCATAAAGGAGGATTTGATAAACATAGAAAATGCCAGAACATCTGAGCTCATCGACGTAGGGAGGGTGATTTCAGATGCCACCCTGGGCAGAGCTAAACAGGATGAAAAAGAGTTGGCCGCCACCCTGAAGGAGCTAGAACATTTGCGCCACCTATTTGAATACTATCAGGGCACCACTCAGACCGTGGTTTATCTAAGAAGCGAGTTCGAAGTAGCTTACAACAGGTTCACGCACGAGTGGCACTTATTCACTGCAAAGATAGACAGCTCTAGGAAGACACTCTCATGGAACTCGCAACATGCAAGGATATGGAGCGATGGAATGAAAAGGCACAACAAGCCATAGAAAGACTCAAATACCTTGATCCAGTCTACCAGGGTCGAGATAAAGAAGAACACGACATCCAGGTATTGGGCAAAAGAAGTCTTGATCATATGAAGCGATTGGTCGAGTATTGGGATAAGATGTCTTAGGAACCACACAGATAAATTCAAAAGCAATGGGAAAAATGTGAGAAACATTGGGGTAAAATCAAGAAACCAATGAAGGATATAGGACTCCCTGAGTTCGGCGACCTTGACAATTTCATCGACTTATGCGATATAGTCGGATTGCATGCCAAGAAGGATTCACTATGGGCCGAAGAGCTAGCCAATGTGACCGATACATCACTGGGCCAAGTGAAAATATTTATGGAATATCCGATGAAGGCTCAAACCGTGCTACAACAGTTAAACACCAATCTAGTGAAGTATCGAGCGCATGCAGTGGAGATCAGAGGATTCTACGCGGATCCGATGGAGAAACACAGGTTTCCATGGGCCCAAACTTGCGAGGATCTGTTTACCAGTTGGTCAGAGTATGACGAAAGTCACCCTTTCAAGTGATACCTCGATTTGACTGTTAAAGAAACTGTTAGAAGAGGACGCCACATGGTGAATTTTTTTTTGTTCAAACTGCACTTAGCCATTATTTTCAGTTGGATTTTATGTTATAAATAAGAATATCGATCAATTAGTTAGAGGTCGATGGTTTTTGAAAGAACTCTTTCATTCTGGTTATTAATAATTATTTTGAAATTCCCTTTGAATTGAGAAGTCCTTCTAGACCAGAGGAAAGTTATTTTCATCACCTTCATGTGTGATTGTTCATGGAGAAGAACTATTTCCTATCCTCTTTCATGAATGATGTTGTAATGAGTAAGAGCAACTAATTCTATTGTCAAGTTATCTGGTGCAATGCTTTTTTGTTCTTTCCTTTCATGATGAAGATGAATCGTTGTGTTATTATGTGATGAATGATTATGGTATATGAATTATTTTGCTTTCCATTATATTATTGCATATGTGTTTTCTTTCTAGTAATTAGTATCTCAGAAAGTAAGTGGATGCGCACATGGTTAATGTATTAGTACTAGGCTTGTGGTGTAAAATTGTTGTCTGCATGCTTGAGAAGTGGGTTATCCCAAGTTCAACATCTTCCCCTTAGTTAAGATTAATTCCATTTTGTTACCAAGTTGGTTTATATTGGTTTACATCTCATATCGGTCCCACCCAAGAGAAAATACAAAAAAGAGATAGTCCAAACTGAAGGAAGAGCCTTCACAAGAAAATGTAAAGCTCATTGATAATTTTGTTGGATCACAAGATCTGGAGAACCATTCCACTATTAAATGCTACAGAGTATAATTGGGCCTCGGTGGAGGGTTTGGTTCCTATTGTTGAATCAAGGGATTTAAGGTCGTTCCTACTGTTGAATCAAGGGATTGAATTCCCATCAACACTTGCCTTCATAAATAGAGCGATATGTTTCTTCTTGTCTCCCTACTAGGGTGATACAGGTCATTTTTTCACTCTGGTAGTGTATTGGGGTGTGAATATCACACCTTTCGGTAGGGGGAAGGTGCGACAACTTTAACTTGTCACACTTTTTGATAGAGAAAGATCGCGACACCATCTATTACACATATTTTCTCACCAAAACTATGATTTTCCTTATTCTTTTGATTGTTTGGCTTTCTCCAAGAAGTGTATCTCTAATACCATGTCAACGTTTCATCGAAAACTACACATTAGATCTAGATAAATCAAGTGAAAAAAAATCTTATCAAGAAAATATGAGAGATTCAATATGGAAGAATGAGAAAACATATTCACACTAATCCAATGAGCTGACCAATGAATGAATGATTGCTACATAGATGATGATCAATATGATATATGATACAATGAATGAGTGGAATACACTCATATATAGGAAATAACATGCATAATAGCATAATGCATGCATGCATAATAGCATAATAGTGATGCTCTAAATAGAAAGTCTAAAATAGAACTAGCCAGTTAATTCCCAATGAACTAGTGTGCCGAAAATAGAAATTTATCCAACAATTCCCAAGTAGAGGGAATTGACTTTGGTGAAAATTTTTCTCATGTTTCCAAGATAAATTATATTAGATTTATTTTATTTCTTTTCGTTTCTTTTGAATTTGAAGTAGAACGGATAGATGTGAAGACAACATTCCTACATGGGGAACTAGAAGAAGAAATATACATGAAGCAACCAGAAGGATTTTTTGTGAAGGAAAAGAAAGGACTGATATGTAGGTTGAAAATATCCTTCTATGGGTAAACCAATCACCAACGATGTGGTATAAAAACTTTGATACGTATATTTTAGGACTTGGATTTATAAGGAGCAAAGTCAATCACTATGTGTATTAAAAATTAGTTGGTGATTGTGTTACTTATTTGGTATTGTATGCAGATGATATGTTGATAATAGGAAACAACAAGTATATTATCCAAGATGTGAAAACTTAGTTTTCCTCTAAATTTGACACAAAAGATATTGGATTGAAAATTTCTTTTTGGGCATGGAAATTAAGAGAGATTAGGAAAACCAGAAACTCTTGTTAAATCAGAGGAAATATATTGAGACAATATTACATAATTTTAATATCTAGGAATGTATATTAGTCAAGTCTCTTTTACATATATGTGTAAATTTATCTACAAATTAGTGTCCTAAGGAGCAAGAAGAGGAAGAGAAAATATTTTTTTTTTGTATCCTAGTGTGGTTGGGAGTTTGATGTATGCAATGGTTTGTGTTAGATTCAACATTGCACATGCAGTGGGAGTTTTGAGAAGGTATATGTCAAAAGTAGGGAAGGGAAATTGGACAATAGTAAAGAGGGTTTTACGGTATCTATGTGGCACTATTAGTTATGGATTGTGATACCAAGGAATACTAGGATTGGAAATAATGTTGGACATACATGAGTTTGTTGATGTAGATTGAGCTAGAGATCTAGATAATAGTGTTGGAATACTGAGATGGGTAGGTGAATCAATATGAGCACTTTTTACCACTTTCAATCACAATATATAATCTTCAACTTTATCATAAGTATATCATTTATGATTGCATTCAATATATCATGAGAATATAACCAAAATAAGTACCATTCAAAAACATCACATCAGATACACAATACAATAGAATTTATGTGCAAACTTGAATGGGAGAAAACCATGAAATTATTTATTATATATCAAGAATACATTGATAGGAAACACCAACTTATACATTATCCAACACCAGCTAAAAGGAGGCACCATCCCCCTGATTTATAAGCACCAACCTAAAGGAAGCACCAACTCCCTAAGTTCTCTGACACCAACCATAAGGAGGCTATGGAACCCTGATTTACAGACACCATCCTGAAGGAATCACCAACTCCCTGAGTTCTCTGGCACCAACCAGAAGGAGGATACAACCCCCTTTATTATCTGGTTCCAACCAGAAGGAGGATATGATCCCCTAATTTACAGGCTCCAACCTGAAGGAAGATACAAATCCCTGAATTATCTAGCACCAATTGGAAGGATGCTACAACCCCATTTCCTTTCCCCTTCCTTCTACCCTGAAATATAAGTGTAGAATCAAATTGTCACTACCACTAATCAACCTATAATGTCCACTGCCATTTTCACTATCATTGATACATCAACTTGTCACTATGACTATCACATCAACCTATAACTGATGATCAACCAATCATCCAACCTGTCAGTATCTTTGTCATTGATATACAATCATCAACCAACTATAAAAATATCCACTCACTTTGATACCAAAACCATCAGGGTACCATGTACATAAAACATTTACATTGACTTGTACCACACCTTGTACATCAACCATGTATATCAACCATGTATGTGAACATGTACCATACCATGTACATCAACCTATACCATATCATGCATCAACCATGCATCAAAAACTATACCATATCATGTACCAAGATCACCAAGAAGTGCCTCTAACAATGTACCATATTATAGTAAAGATATGTTCCTCAACCATGTGCTAAAATAAGTCTCAAACCATGAACCATAACATCATGAAAATGTGTCTCAATACATACTATCATCACTAAGCATGTACCATAACATCATCAAGATATGCATCAAACATATACCATATCACTCATGATATGTCTCAATCATTCCATAACCATCTACCATAATATATCATCAATGATTTTCCTCAACTAAGTACCATATCTAGTAACACCTTATATGAAGAAGTTATGATTGTTTTACTTGGAACACCTTTTTAAGACTAGTTTTAGGACTAGTAAAAAACCATAGCTTCCACAGAGTGTATATCAAAAAGTGCAATGACCCAGACGTTGAAATACTTACTATAGGTACCCTGATATGTCTTCTCAACAAACTCCAATTTTCTCTATTTGAATCATTATAGAAAACAATTTATAGCAAAAATTATAAGATGGCCTTTAAATAACATACCTAATAACACATCATCACAAGACTTCATCCTCCCTTCCAATTTCCCCCTTATTCACTTCATCTTCCCTATGAAATTCACCTTCGATCTCCTTAATTATCTCAAATAAGAATCACTTTCTCACGTATATATATATTCAATGAACTTGTGTAAGTGAATGTGCTAATGAGAGGCGTTTTGTGGTTTATTTATACTTTGCTAAGTGACTTCTTTCCTTAACTTTAGGGGAAACTTGTGCTTTATTTTTACAACCACTTTTCCCTTTAGTTAATGAGTTGTAATTATTTAGGGGCTTCTTATCCATTCTTCGAGGCTTCCAACTTCATTACCTCATAACTTCTCAACCATGAGGAACTACGTGACATACCACTCACTGTGGAAATGACATGACGAGGACCATCAATCTATGAGTGTGTTACCTGCATTTACACTTTCCTTCATATCCCGATTCCTGAAACAAATTCGGGATTCATGAACCAAACTCTAGGTTTTTCAACTACTTAACCACTTAATGATATTCCCAAGGATTATTGTATACTTCTTAAAAACATCCATCAC
The DNA here is from genome assembly GCA_009831015.1 of Picea engelmannii. Taxonomy (NCBI): domain Eukaryota; kingdom Viridiplantae; phylum Streptophyta; class Pinopsida; order Pinales; family Pinaceae; genus Picea; species Picea engelmannii. The sequence continues at coordinate 51,283 of ML807958.1, forward strand.
ATATGTTGACATAAATGACAACCAACTAACTAACAACATCAATGACAACCAACTAACCAACAACATCAATGAAAGCCAATTATACAACAATCTTCCCCTTTCGAATTGATTGAAATACTCATACTCCAACACTCATAATCCCCCTGTGACTATTTATTGTCATCTATCTCTTCCGATGTTTCACTCTTCATGTTTCTCTCCCCCTTTGACATCAATGGAAAAGGGTATCTCCACTTGGGGATGTTCCCCCTATATTCATGATTCTAATGTTTCTCTTTCGATCTTTCTCTTTCTCCCCATTTGACATCATGTGTAAAAGGGTAAATCCCCCAACTAATAGGTCTCCCCCTATTTCCATGCTTATGATGTTTCTTTCCTGATATCTTTCTCTCATGATTTATTTCCCCTTGAATTTTTCTGCAAGATGTCGTGTAGATCAACGCAAGGCTTCCTATACATGATTTATTTCCTCTCTTATGATGTTATTTTTCCATTGGTGATTCCTATTGCAATTCACTAACATGTATAAAAAGTATTCAAAGTTACATGAATTCAAATCTTCATGGATTTTCAAGTTCACATCAATGATCATACTTTCCTCTGATGATATAGCTTTTGTTGATGGTGTATCTTCCCTGTTATGTTGTACCTTTCATTGTTTACCTTTCTGATTCCACTTGTCCACTGATTCCACCAATTCAAATTGTTAATATGATTTCATCCATTGTTATGCATACTCTCTATACTCTCTATCATATATGTCCATATTTCATAAACTTCCCATGAATCTTATACTCATCTGCGTACAATGTTGACCCATATGTTGATAAAAACATATTCCATCTTCTCAAGTTGTCTTCTCAATTTTGAAAATCAGACTCTACATGTATACAAAAATTGGTATTAAATATGTCCTTGTCTGAAAGCATGCCTGGAATCCTCTATACAATAAATCTATGCCACTATGAAACTTCCTATAAAAAAACTACAAATACCTCATATTTCTCGAAAGATAGTTCTCTAATCTGTAGAGATGTTGCTTAGACTCTCCCTTTTCAATATTCATATTTTATGGGAGTCTCCAAGATAGATGTCTCAAAAAAATATTGGCTATGATGTAGAGTAATATTCCTCTTCATCTACAGATTCATCATCATCATCTTTCTAAATTCTGACCTCTTCCTCTTTTCCTTTGGATCATATCATGATCTCACACTACTACAAATCCCGTGAGTACTATCTCTCAGACCTGGTATTCATTCACTTGTTCTTATTGTTTTTCATTTCTTCTCCAAACCTTCCTATATCTGACATCTTCATTTTTTCCTATATATTTATGCTAATCTCATACTATTTCCAATCCCGGGAGTATGACTTATGGGTGTCCTTCATTCATTTTTTCTTCCTTTACCTATTTTGTTTTATTTTCCAAACCTTCTTATAACTAATATCAATGTTCTCTTTCATAGAAGTATCCATCATGATTATACAATCATGAGATATATGTCCATAGTTATGGAATTTGTAACATTCAATATTATATGGAGTCACATATGCATTTCTTGATTGACCATTTCTTCCATAAGATATGCAATATGCAACTTTATGTCCCAAGTTAGTACAAATAAAACAATGACCATAAAATAAACTTTCATATCTGGGAATGAATGATCTTCTTCTGAATTCATGCCTTGGTTCATCACAATATTCTCTTTTGTTGTTTCCTTTACAATGATTGAGGATTCTTTGATACCTGAAAGTGGAGGGTGTTATTTGATATTTGTTTCTTCTATAATATTCTTCTTTATTTTTCTTCATTTATGGAATGCTATTCTATGAGGGCTCACATTCTTCCTTGTTAGTAGGGCATTTGATGACTTTTGAATAACTCTTAGTCTTTTCTTCATTCTTTCTTTCTAGCAACTTGTAACACTTCTCTTCAACTTTCTTTATTGATGATGTGGAGATTTCGCTCTCTTCAGTGTTCTTGCTGAGATTGGAAACTTTAACTCTTAATGTAACAAATTCTTCTTCAAGCTTCTCACATTATTCTTCTTTCTTCATCATCTGTATCTTCGTGATTTATTCCTTTTTGTTTGCCTCTTCAAGTTGGGTCTTCAAGGAGACAATTTATTCTTCAACTATTATTTTCTGTTGATTGAATTTTGCTTCAAGTTTAATTAATTCCTCATATATTACCTTGAGATGGCTAGTGAAAATATTTTCTCTCTTCTCAGCTTCCTTTCTTTGTGCTACTATTTCTACTTCCAAAAATTTATTTTCTTCCAACTAACTTTTTCATGCTTCATCAATACTTCTAGATTCTTCTACTTGGACTTTTAGGTTTGTAATCATCTGTTGGAATTCTTCATAGATGGGATTTTGAGACTTCCTTTTTATCGTGATCAATTCTTCCTCGAGTGACCTTTTTTTCTCTCTTTCTTTGACCAACTTGTCTAAAGAACTATTTAGGTGTATATAATAATCTTCTTATTCTAAATTTGTCTCACCTAATGAGATTCTTTCTTCCCACACTAACTCACCATATTATTCATCTTCTTTATTCTTATTGGCATTTTCTTTCTCTGCAATAGAATGGGATTTTGTAAATTATAGATTATGTAGCTTATCCCAAAGTTCTTTGGCTGATGAAAATTTTCCCACTTTATCTTTTACTAGATCACATAATCGTTCCAAGATGAAATCCATTGCTATTTTGTTGTTTCTCTTCAATTCCTTCTTGGATCTAGTCTTTGGTTTCTTTGAAATAGTATATCCTTTAACAACCGAGTACCAAACATAATACCCTGATGCTTGTAAAAATAATTTCATTTTTATGTTCCACATATCATACTTCAGACCAATCTGACCATCAAACCACGATATTCCATTATCTATGTATCCATTATCCATGTCATCCATGATCTACCTTCTAGTGGCTAAACTAATTTATTGAAGGACCTACTCTGATACCATTTTTTGGAAAACTAAGAGGGGGGTGAATCCGTATGAGCACTTTTCCCACTTTCAATCACAATAAATAATCTTCAACTTTATAAGAATTACATCGTTTATGATTGCATTCAATATATCATGAGAATATAACCAAACTCAATACCATTCAAAAATATCACATCAGATACACAGTACACCAGAATTTATGTGGAAACCCAAATGGGATAAAACCATGGAATTCTTTATTATATATATCAATAATAAATTCATAGGAAGCACCAACTTCTGAATTATCAAGAACCAACTAGAAGGAGTCACTAACCCCCTAATTTACAGGAACCAACCTAAAGGAAGAACCAACTCCCTTAGTTCTTCAACACCAACCAGAAGGAGGATACAACCCCATTTAATTTTCCCTTCCTTCCACCCTGAAATATAACTATAGACTCAATCTGTCAGTACCACTGATCAACCTATAACTACCACTATCATTGTCACTGTCACTAATACATAAACCTGTCACTATCACTATCATATCAACCTGTAACTGATGATCAACCAATCATACAACCTGTCATTGTCTTTATCACTGATATACCATCATCAACCAACTATAACAAGATTAACTCACATGGATACCAAAACCATCACCTTACCATGTACATCAACCATGCGCATCAACCTAGACCATACCATGTACATAAACCATGTATATTAACCATGTACATCAACCTATACCATACCATGTACATAAACCTGTACCATATCTTGCATCAACCATGCATCAAAACCTATACCATATCACATACCAAGATCACCAAGAAGTTCCTATAATAATGTACCATATAATCATCAAGATATGTGCCTCTACCATGTGCCAAAATAAGTATCAAACAATGAACCATAACATCACCAAGAAGTTTCTCAACATGTACTATCATTACCAAGTGTTGATTAAGGTTGGTTGTCATTGATGTCAACCCTTGAAGAAATCCCCATAGCACAAGGTTTGGGTAATGGACCCAAGTTTGTTTGATGTAAAGATGACTCATTATTATCTTATCATGGTTGATAAGAATTAAAAATGGATGAACTCCAAAGTGGTCCCCTTATGGTGAAATACCTCACGGGAAGATGTTTTGCGGAGTGAGAGAACCCATGCTTATTTGATGAATAATGAGATGAAGGGCAATGAATTTGTCAATGAAACTATCCTAAATGGATAGTGTTTGTCATGTCATTTTCGGTGGTATGTGGAACGTCACATAAATCCTCATGGTTAGAGATTTATGACCATATGAAGTTGGAGAACCCCTCATAAGTCTTATAGAAGTCCCCAAGGGTCGAAGTGATTTGCAAAAGAAATTATTTTAAATGAAGAAGCCCTAAAATACGGAAAGTGCAAGGTTACATGAATATATAAATAAGAGGCAAAGCTCACTCATTATACACACACTTGTACATATTGTATATCTATTTTATTGTGTAAAGCTTCTTGTAAATACTTTTGGATACATATGAAGAGGCGAACATCTGAGGTAGCACGAAGGGTTGAAGGAAATATTCTCAGAATTATAGAAAAACCCTATTTTCTGCGGTGTACTCGGGTTGTCTGTGTACATGCTGAGTTATACGTAGGTTGTCTGTGTACAAGCTGCGTACATGCTGAGTTATACGCAGGCTGTCTCTTACAAGGTGCGTACATGCTGAGTCATATGCGGGATGGCAGTGTATTAGGGTGAGTACATGTTGGTAAATCCATGGAAACTTGAAGAGATGAAGATGCACAGGTTCTAGATTCTTAGATCAAGCTCCCAAGAAGGTATAAAGTGCTCATATACATCAGATCCATCTATTGGTCCAAAAGGTATGTCTTATTTCTATCAATAGTTGGATTTTGATGTATGCATGAGGAATGGCAATGGAGATTTGAGGATTCTCCCTAGAGAGACTAGTGGCTTCATGGGATATTCTGCATAAGTCAGATCTACATAAATAGAGTATTGGTATATTCATCATTGATACTTCTTGTGAGGCACATCTTGTATTTCTTAGCATATGGCTAAGGGTTTTTATGGTACATGGTTGAGAGATTTTATTTGTGTAGTAGTTGATGTATTGAGAGACTGAATATAAGAAAGGGGTTGATGACTAACATCATGTGAGGGATATTATACTTTTTCATGATTACACATACCTATATGACACATGACTAGAGAGAGACATACTTTCCTTTATTAAAGGTTATATATGAGGATGCATGCATAGGGTACAGTTACAGTCTGGATACACTGACAGGTTACAGATCTATGTGAAAGAAGTTACAGAGGATCAGAAGTTTTCAAGAAAAAGGAAACCCTAGTTTTCAGAAGGCATACGAAGGCTGCATAACAGTTTGGTAGTGTACGTACGCTGGATGCATAACATATAGGGCGTGTACATACATGAGCTGTATCACTACAAGTCACGTATATGTTGTTTTTTTGTAGATACATGTTCAGTTTAGGTACAGTTTGATTACAGGGAAGTTTTACAGATTGGATACAGGTCAGTAGTATAGGTTGATACAGTTGTACAACAGTATATCTCATAGTGACAGGTTGACAATGGTTCGATCATTCTACTTATACTTCAGGGCGGTTGGATGGGGCAAGGATAGGTGGTTGTAGCTGAAGAACATAGGGGGTTGTGGCCTCTGTCTGGTTGTAGCCAGAGAATTGGGGAGTTGGAGCTTCCCTCAAGTTGTAGCTTGATAAACTAGGGGGTTGGAGCCTCCTTCCAGTTGCACCTGGAAAACAAATGAAGTTTGTGCTTCCAATGAATGTAATTCTTCAAGACATATAAGAAAAAGCATTTTGTGGTTTTCTCCCGATTTGGGTTTCCATGTAAAACACTGTTGTATTGTGTATGTGTGTGATTGTTCATTTCCTATTGCTCATTATTGGATAATAATTCTACATTGATTTAACACTTGAATTATTTGGAGAAAAAGGATTATAATTACACTATTAATGATTCACCCCCCCTCTCAGTAATCCAACACCAAGCATGTACTATAACATCACCAAGATATGCATCAAGCATATACCATATCACTCATGATATTCCTTAATCATGCCATGCACCATGTACCATAAGATATCATCAATGATATGCCTCAACTAAGTACCATAAGATCTGTCTCATGCATGTGATAATATCACCATGACATATACCAAAATGCATATCAAGATATCCAAGATATACTTCAAACAATGTATCATATCATCACAAAGGTGTACCATGTCATGTACCAGCATCATCAAGACATGCCTCAAGCATGTGCCATAAACATAACTCTCAACAACACATGTAAAGCATGCATCTAATCCTATAGAAGACCTAATACAAAATATTATAGACCTATATCTCTTCCTAAACTTTAGCAACAAGAGAATAACATATTCATCAAAATTTACCTCAATCTCATGGGACTAGTTTTGTATTAGTCACAACCCATAAATTTCAACAAGAATATCATTGTACCTATAATGAATAAAGGTATGAAATTTTAAACATATATACTCTTAGATATTTCTTCCATCTCCTCAAAATTCCAGGGTCTGAAACTTCTCATAGCAGAAGTGATATAAAAAATGACAGAACTTGTTGAATTCTATCCTATTTTGGAGAGATAACTTGTAAAACATGCCACACACTCAATATTTGATATTAGATTATGAAATTTTAAAAAATGATACTATAGACTATTATCTAGCCACTCATGTAAGAAAGGAAGCATCATGGCTATAGATATTGTTGAAGGGTGTCCAAAACACCATCTTTTTCATATCCTTTATTTCCTTTTCTGGACCATTCTATCATCCTTTTTTACTTTGGCCTTCATCTTAACTAATGCATTTTTATTTAGGTATGTCACTCTACAATTCATGTCACTTTAAGTGTTTTTTTCTAATGTAAATGAGGAAGTATTGACATTTTTTGTGCTTACTAATGAAATGTATTTTCTACAATAGGAAAGGACTTTGTGGCAATAGGGTCCAAGATGTTGCAACACCCTTTCCAAGTTGTTGTGATATGCCTTTCGATTGTGGAAAAATAATTCCTTGTTGTTGCAACACCCCTCTACATTGTTGCAACACCCCTCTATGTTGTTGCAACACCTCGATATGATGTTGCAACGCACTACAACAACACAAAAACAAAGTGCTAATGGGATCTGAAGTTTCCAAATGTGGTAATGATGCCAAGGAAACTTCCATGAGTCTAGAAATCCATGATAAATGGACAAGGAAAGAAAGTCAAGGAAAAGAAGAATGGGTGAACCAATAGAACTTCACAAGTTGAAAACAACATAGGAAACCATTCCAACTGATATCCATATAACCCATGGATATTGAGTCATACAAATCTCCACCATCCCTATTCCAAGAAGTTTGTTAAAGGAAATTGGGAATAGCCTAAGGATAGCACATCCTCATGGATATCCTCGATATGTCCTTGTGAAAGAGATAATGTAATGAAATATCTAAAGGCTTGAACCAATGAGATTTGGGGGAGGATTTGTGACGTCGATGCATGCAACCTCACAACCCGCAGGTTGAAAGGTCCACGTCAGCATAGGATCTTTCCTTTCCTACTGGCCCGAAGAGCTTCGTAATGGCTCTTCTATTTCCCCTTCAGAAAATATGCACCCACAATCAACTTCAGTAATTCTCCCTTTCTCTTCGAGAAATTGGAATTCACACTTTCGCAAATCCGTTGGTCACGCACTTGACTCTCAAATATCTGAAACCCGAAACCCGTCAACGCTGACCCTTCTCTTTTCTTTTCGGGGTTTTCCATATCACAATTTCGATGATCGCAGTGTCGAGTAACTTGTCTCTGGGATTACCGAATCCTGATTTTTCGAAACTCTGATACACTCACGCGACTGACTTTTCAATGGTCCTTTCTCTCCGTCGGCACTTCAAACTTCGCAATATCGTGAATCCTAATGCAAATTTTTCAGAACTTCACTCTCCCTGAAACTCTGAAATAATATCCCACCTGTCCACTCGCTGACTCCTCCATGGCCCACACAACCCTTCTTAGCTTTTGGGATATCGTGCTTCGGAATATCGTGATTCCCATTTCAATTTTCACGGAACTTCAATCTACGAAATCCCGATATAGAACCGACGTGTAAATCTAACACCCCCTGTGGCTTGGATCTACGGTCCTACTCCTCCTGAGCTTATAACCTTTCAATGCTTCCACCATAACTCCCCTGCTCCTCTGTGAGATCTAACGGCTCACAGGACTTCACGGATTCTCTCCAGAGAATTCCGACCATCCATCTCTTCCTTTGAGAACTCGTCCTCCTGCTGTCCTACGCCTTCTTTCACACTTTCAAGACTTAGTCCCTTTACCTGCCTTCAACGAACCTTAAATAATTTAGAGCCCTTTTGAACTTCGTTCACAAATCTGTGTCTTTTAGATCTTCTTGCACGCACTCCTTGCGAAAACCCTCAAACACTTCCAAGTGTTGAAATCCCTTCGACCCTGTGCACTCCTGCAGTAGCAGTCTCTCTAAATTCTTCACTCAGGTTCGCAACCCTGAGATCCCACTCGGCCTGTGCACTCCTTGAACGACTCCTGTTCCCAACTGCACTTTTGGGTGAATGAGGACAAAAGTTATCCTATTTGAACCCTTTGTCAATTCACTCCTTGCGGACAACTTCAACTGCACTCCTTGCAGGAACTCTTGCTCAGACAGAGAAACAATTGAAACTCATTCCTACTTCCTCTCAGACTTAAAACTCAAAACATGAAATCATATACACAAAATATAAAGCTATTGTATAATAGGAAGTAAACATTCATGAGCATAACATTCAACATACATACACAAAGAACAAACACGACGCCATGAATTTGAATCAAAGCTTTTTCTATTAATTCAAATATCTGTACATGGGTGTTCTTACACAACTCTCTGCATGCTCTTGATCTTCTTCTCTAACTGTTACAATGATACAAGTGAGGGTGTCTATATGTCGTTTCCCTCTTGCGCTCTAAACTGTCTAATATAGAATTGAATTCTATCTACTTTACATTTAACTATCATAAATGCCTCCATCTACTAAGGACGAGAGCGAATCGCTCATGGTCCTTTACATTATACAAGTGCGCCTTCATTTAATTATCACATTTAATGTTGGCGCATTAACTTCAAGACAATTTCAAAATCTGCGCTGACACTTGTCCAACTGTCTCTTGCTTCCATGCTGGCTCACTTGAGATGCTCCCGCATCATACTCCCTCGCTTGAAAAACTTCATGGGATCCTATCCATGAGCTCGTGCATGGTTTGTCCATGCTTCTGTATCTCTGCCTCAGTCTCCCAGCTGGCATATTCAACTGGATGGCCCTTCCATTTGACCAAATATTCAAAGTATTCCTTCCTTCTGGTCTTCTTACCAATTATTTTATCCAGTATGCGCTCCATCTGAGGCTTATATGAAACTAGCATTTTCTTTGTCCACTGGATCACTGACTGCTCATTTCCTTTCCCTGCTTCCTCAGCTTTATATGGGTACAAATCTGAGATATTGCATATTGAATAAATTCCAATCCCATCGGGTAATTCAATCTCATAAGCATTCGCCCCAAATTTCTTCAAGACCCTACATGGCCCGATTTTCTTCATCTTCAGCTTATTGTATGTTCCTCTCGAGAACCTTTCCTTCCCTAAATGTGCCAGAATAAAATCACCAACCTCAAACTGAAGTTTTCTTCTGTGTTGATATGCCCTGCGTTTATACTCCTAGCTTGAAATCTGTAGTCACTCCTTCACCTGGCTGTGAATTTCTTTCATTTCCTCTGCGAAGTCTTCTGCACTAGCGCTCCTAGTTGCAGTATGTTCTGAATCCCTCAATTCAGAAATTCCTCTCGGCTACATGCCATAGACAACCTGAAATGGACTCTACCATGTGCTCCTGTTAACTGAATCGCTATAAGAAAACTTTGCCTGTGGTAATATGTGGTCCCACTGGCTGTGGTGTTATGTCACCAAACTTCTCAGCAAGTCTCCTAGACTTCTATTTACCACTTTTGTCTGTCCATCCGTCTGAGGATGATATGCTGAACTAAACAACAAGTTAGTTCCCAGCTTCTTCCATAAGGTTCTCCAAAAATTCCCTATGAACTTTGTATCTCTATTCGAAATTATACTCCTTGGTAAGCCATGAAGTTGAATGACCTCTTTGAAAAACATATTTGCAATGTGAGTTGCGCCACTGGTTTTCCGACATGGAATGAAGTGTGCCATCTTGGAAAATCTATCCACCACCACAAATATTGAATCAGAACCTCTTTGTGTTCTTGGCAACCCCAATATGAAATCCATGCTAATTGCATCCCACGACGTCTCAGGTATGGGAAATGGTTGATAAAACCCTGCATTCTGTCTCCTCCCCTTTGAATGCTGGCAAATTCTACATCTGTCTATGAATCTCTTGACATCTGCTCGCATTCCTGGCCAAAAATATGACTCATTCAGCTTTGTAAATGTCTTGTCGTGACCAAAATGTCCTGCCAATCCTCCATTGTGTTTCTTCTTCAGCAGATTCTCCCTCATGGAGAATTTCGGAATACATAGTTGATTTCCCTTAAACAGTAATCCTTCTTGGATCATGCATTCTATCCATTGGCTTCTATCTCTGAGAACTAGATTATCAATTGCTTCATATACCTCCTTAAAATCCTAATCATCTACGTACATGTCCCTGAGATCATCAAAACCCAATTTTTTGACTCGAAACTCCTGCAATAGAAAACACTTCCTACTCAAAGCATCAACAACATTGTTAGCAGTACCAGAAATATGTTTAATCACAAATGTGAAATTCTACATATACTCAACCCATTTGACATGTCTCTGATTCAACTTCTCCTGTTGAGTCACAAACTGCAGTGCATGATTGTCACTGTATAAGACAAACTCTTTTGGGATCAAGTAATGCCTCCATTTCTTCAATGGCTGGATGATAGCGTAAAACTCCTTATCATAAGTGGAGTATTTCGCTTTCGCTTCATTCATCTTCTCACTGAAGTATGCTATCGGACTGTCATCTTGACTCAAGACTGCCCCTATTGCAAACCCACTTGCATCACATTTCACTTGAAATGTCTTTCGGAAATCCGACAACACCAAAACTGGTTGTTCTGTAATCTTCCGCTTCAAAAGATTAAAACTCTTTTCAGCCTCTTCTGTCCAGTGAAAAGATTTCTATCTTTTCTTCACTGTGTCCATCATCGCTACACTAATTCCACTGAAATTCTTGATGAACTTCCGGTAGAAACTAGCCAATCCGTGAAAACTTCTCACCTCAAAAATGTTCTTCGATGATGGCCAATTCTTAATTACCTCCACCTTATCTGGATCCATCTTCAACTCATCTACAGAAATAACAAATCCCAAGTAAATGAGCTCTATCTTCATGAATGAGGACTTCTTCATGTTTATCAATAGCTTCTCCTGCTATAGTTTCTGCATCACTGTAGCCAAATGCTTCAGATGCTCTGCCACTGTTTTACTGTAAACCAGTATGTCATCCAGATACACAATGACAAATTTTCTGATGAACTCCTTCAGGACTTTGTTCATCAACCTCATGAAGTTACTCAATGCATTTGTTAACCCAAACGACATAACAAGTCATTCATACAAACCCTTCATTTGTTTTGAATACTGTCTTCCATTCATCACCTTCTCTCATGCGGATTTGATGATAACCGCTTTTCAAATCAATCTTTGAAAAATACTTTTCTCCACTCAAGCAATCCATCAGATCATCCATTCTTTGCAATGGGAATATGTACCTGATGGTTATCTTGTTAATCACCCTCGAGTTAGTACACATCCTCCAGCCTCCATCTTTCTTCGGACTGAGTACTATTGGAACAACACATGGACTCAAGCTTTCCCTGACCAAACCCTTGTCCAACAACTCCTGGACTTGTCTCTTGACCTCTTCATTCTATTGTGGCGTCAATCTGTACGCGGATTTATTTGGTAAACTAGCTCCTGGTATGAGATCAATATGATGACTCACACTTCTGATTGGTGGCAATGAATGAGGTAATTTGTCCACTACTATATCAACGAACTCTTCCAGCAGTTCTTGAATCTCTTTTGTTAAATGATCTACTCTTGTGTTGGTCAAAACAATCTTCGGTTTACTGACCACAATGAACTTTGGATCCTCCTTCTTCTTCACCTTTGTAAGAAGTTCCTTCCCACTCATGAGAAGTACTGTGTTGCTTACTTCCATTTTCACCTCCTTATCCTTAATTGGAAGTAACATGTGTGTTATCCCACTCTTCTCTAGGGTGTATGTGTTCATTATCCCATCATGAATCACATTCCTGTCATATTTCCATGGTCTACCTAGCAATAGATGACAAACATCCATAGGAATGGCATCACACAATATCTTATCATTATATCCTCCTATCTTGAATTCAACTAAACATTGTTTAGTGACAGTTACCTGATGTCCTTTTTGTAGCCATGAAATTCTGTATGGGCTTGGATGATCAATCGTCTCCAGCTCCAGCTTCTCTACCATCTCCGTAGAAACGAGATTATCTGTGCTTCCACTATCTACTATGACCTTGCATACCCTGTCCTTGGTCTTGCAAGAAGTCCTGAAAATTCTGGTCCTTTGGATTGAACTCTCCACCTCCTTCTCTGGTGTCAAAAGAGATTTTTGCATCATCAACGATCTTCCGCCTTCAGAGTCTTCTGCCTCAACATCCTGCCTCTGTGCCTTGACAATGTGAGCTTCTCCACTTTCTTTCTTTTTATCTGGACACTCGTAAAACTTGTGCCCATTCTTTCCACATGTGAATCATGTTACGACTCCACCTCTTCCTCTTCCTCTTCCTCTACCTCTAGTACGAGGAAAAGTATTATTATCATCATAATCTCCTCTTTGCTCAGTATGTTGTCCTCTTTGTTCAGCATATTTTCCTCACTGTGAACTTCCACCTCTCTCAGATCGAGTCTGAGGTTTCTTCCATTATTCCTTGGGCTTCTGATATTTATCCTGGGCAACTAATTTGCCTCTGGGATGACTTCTGCCTTGACCTCTTTGACTCTGCCTTCGTCTCATATTCTCCTCCACTTTTAGAGCCATTTGATAAGCATATTCCACCGTTCAAATGGTAACCATGCTCATATCATCCTGAATGTCATATCTCAGACCATTCAGATATCTAGCAACTTTTTCATCATCGCTCTCCCGATGACTTGCCCTGATGTTCAGTTTGTAGAATTCCTCAGTGTATTCTTTTACTGTCATCATCTTCTGTCTCAGGTTATGCATCCTCCTGAATAGAGTAATATGGTAATCCCTAGGGATGAATTTTGCCTTCATCTTCACGATCATTTTGTCCCAGCTTTTGATATTCTGCCTGCCTTTGCAGCGTTTGTCAGCTTGTAGTTCATCCCACCACAATGTTACATGTCCCTTCAATCTAGTGACAGCATGCTTGACTTTCTTGTCTTCTTCGACATCTTCATAGTCAAAGTATGTTTCCAGAGCTCTAATCCAGTCTAGAAGCTCCTCTACATCAAGATTTCCCTCATAAATTGGAATGCCCATCTTCTCTCTTGCACCCATTCTTGCAATAGATCTGATCAAACGTTCATTTGCTGCATCTTCAGCTGCAACTTCTTCTTCATGTTCAGCCTCAATCTCACTTTCAGAATCACTAAGATCCCCAACACTGACTGTACGCCTTTGTGTTGTCTCCATATCTTTGAGTCTAGCTCATAGATCACGCATCTCTCTCTCCATAGCTGGATCAGTCATCTTCCTACCTCTTCTTCGCGGCATTTCCCTATCCTCTGGTGGATTAGGTGTTTTCCTGTCCCTTCTCTTGGGCGGCATGGTGAATTCTCTTTCTTCTCTGCTATAGAAAGAAAAGAACCTTTCTGTGCTCTGATACCAAACTAACACCGACGCACGCAACCTCACAACCCATAGGTCGAAAGGTCCACATCAACACAAGATATTTCCTTTCCTACTGGCCCAAAGAGCTTCATAATGGCTCTTCTATTTCCCTTTCGGGAAATCTACACCCACAATCAACTTCAGTAATTCCCCCTTTCTCTTTGGGAAATCGGACTTCGCACTTTCGCGAATCCATTGGTCACGCGCTTGACTCTCAGATTTCTGAAACATGAAACCCATCAACGCTGACCCTTCTCTTTTCTTTTCGGGGTTTTCCCTATCATGATTTTGGCGATCGCGGTGTCGAGTAACTTGTCTCTACAATTCCCAAATCTTGATTTGCCGAAACTCCGATACACTCGCGCGAATGACTTTTCAACGGTCCTTTCACTCTGTCGGCACTTCCGACTTCGCAATATCGTGAATCCTAATACAAAGTTTTCAGAACTTCACTCTCCCTGAAACTCCAAAATAATATGCCACCTGTCCACTCGCTGACTCCTCCATGGCCCACACAACCCTGCTTAGCTTTCGGGATATCACGTTTTGGAATATTGCGATTCCCATTGCAATGTTCCCGGAACTTCAATCTACAAAATCCTAATATAGAACCCACGTGTAAATCCAATGGCCCCTGTGGCTTGGATCTATGGTCCTACTCCTCCTGAGCTTATAACCTTTCAATGCTTCCACCATAACTCCCCTGCTCCTCTGTGAGATCTAACGGCTCACGGGTCTTCGCGGATTCTCTCCAGAGAACTTCGACCGTCCGTCTCTTCCTTTGAGAACTCGTCCTCCTGCTGTCCGACATTGCTACGCCTTCTTTCACACTTTCAAGACCTAGTCCCTTTACCTGCCTTCAACGACCCTTGAAGACTTTAGAGCCCTTTTGAACTTCATCCATGACTTCATGTCTTTTAGATCTTCTTGCGCGCACTCCTTGCGACAACCCTCAAACAATTCCAAGTGTTGAAATCCCTTCGACCCTGCGCACTCCTACGACAACAATCTCTCTAAATTCTTCACTCAGGTTCGCAACCCTAAGATCCCACTCAGTCTGCACACTCCTTGCATGGCTCTTGTGCCCAACTGCACTTTTGGGTGAATGAGGACAAAAGTTATCCTATCTGAACCCTTTGTCAATGCACTCCTTGCAGACAACTTCAACTGCACTCCTTGTAGGAACTCTTTCTCAGACAGAGAAACAATTGAAACTCATTCCTACTTCCTCTCAGACTTCAAAATCAAAACATGAAATCATATACACAACATATAAAGCTATTGTATAACAGGAAGTAAACATTCATGAGCATACATTCAACATACATACACAGAGAACAGACACGATGCCATGAATTTGAATCAAATCTTTTTCTATTAATTCAAATATTTGTACATGGGTGTTCTTACACAGCTCTCTGCATGCTCTTTCTCTTCTTCTCTAACTTTTACAATGATACAAGTGAGGGTGTCTATATCTCGTTTCCCTCTTTCACTCTAAACTGTCTAATCTAGAATTGAATTCTATCTACTTTACATTTAACTATCATAAATGCCTCCATCTACTAAGGACGAGAGCGAATCGCTCAAGGTTCGTTGCATTATACAAGTGCACCTTCATTTAATTATCACATTTAAGGTTGGCACATTAACTTCAAGAAAATTTCAAAATCTACGCTGGCGCTTGTCCAGTTGTCTCTTGCTTCCGCGTTGGCTCGCTTGATATGCTCCTGCATCAATTTGTAATTCTGAGCATCGTTTTCATTATAATAAGAAATATCCTATTACAAATTCTTGTTATATTTTTGGTGTGATGTGCATTTGAGCTCAATATGTAATTAGATATTTCTACCAATGCCTTTCCTAGGGAGGTATGGCACCCTCCTTAGACAAGAACTATGTACTATATCTATATTGTAATGTATTTTCATTCTATGGATTAAGTATTGTGTCTCCATTGTTAATTTAATTACTCTTTCATAGCCAGTGTTATAACCCTATGATTCATAGGATCAACTGGTGACAGGAAAATTTTCACTCTTGGTGTGATTTGGTTGTAAATAATATTTCATTTTTGTAAATTATTTCCTTAAAAAAGAAAAAGAAAGAAAAGAAAAAAGAAAAAAGAAAGAAAAGAAAAATAAAAGAAAATGAAAGAAAAAGAAAGCAAGAAAAGAGGGCATAAAAGAAAAAAGGATAAGGCCCCATGCAATAATAATGACTTGATCCATACAGTTTAATCATGGTCTAGTCTTTTTGAATTTATGTTGATAGGTGCTAGGACCCAGAAATGTCCCGTTTTCATCATATATTTTTCCTATTCAACCTTATCCTCCCTAAGCTAATGACTACTATAATGCGTGCTAAGACCTTTTTTTTCCAAGGTATGAATCATTTATCTTTCTTTTATATTTTCATTTACTTAGCATGTTTTATTGGTAATATTCACATGTTTTACCCATAAAATGATTCAACTAATGATCAAAATGTATAGAACAACCAAGTCTTAAAGAATGGTCGTTGTTGTTACACCAGTTGTTACAGCTATGCACCAATCTTGGAAGTTGTTATAGCTACATGCCAATCTTGGAAGTTGTTACATCTATGCACCAATCCCGGAATTCGTTACATGACTGCTACAACAAGTGCCACCGATTCTACTGTTACACGATTGCTGCAACAAATGCCACCGATTATGCTGTTATACGACTACTGCAACAAATGCCACCGATCCTGAAAGATGCTACACCTATTGTTACATGTTTTAACTTACAAGATTAGTTCTAGATATTGTAGTAATGATATCATACAAATAGCTCGAGAATCGAGGATTCTCAAGGATGTTCTGATTTTTTTTTAACTCAATGACCCTGACTTTAAATAGCAGATCTTTTGTAATTAGAGTGACGAATTTTGACTGTGAGAAAGTGAAGTGAAGTAAATATTATTGTACAAAAACATTTTGGAAAATAAATATAAGAGTGGATTTAATTTCTTTAGCATACTGTAGCCTATTTCTTTGAGAGGATTTAGTGAGAAGGAAAGGGCCCACCTTCCTCACAGATTACCCTCTGTTTTGAATTCCAGAATAGTTGTTTTAATGTGAATGATTTATCTGTTAAACAATTATAGAATACAGTTTTTGTTACAGTCTAGTTCCTTCTTGTTAGATGTGCATAAATCTGTCTCATGAGAATTAAAAGTCGATTGTTGAACACTGTTGGAGAACTGCTTTTCATTTTTATGCATTAGATTAAAATCTTGTTTTCAAGTAAAAGAAAATAAAAGTGTGAATTACTTTCTTGCAATAAGTAGATTTATTTCTGCAATTAGTAGAGAACTTCTTCCTGCAAAAGAAAAATAGAAAGTTAGATTAGAGTAGGTAATCCAGGATTTTTATAAACTCATTAGTTTAGATTTCAATTGTGATTCCAATTCTGTAGAACTCCTGCTATGTCAGCATAATTGTGTTAGTGATATTTTTTGTTTCCTTTTCCCTACTACAATTAGATTAGTGTTGCTTCCATAATCTAGCATAGACTGTGCACAATTATCTTGAAACAACAAACTTCCATGGGTTGATAATTTATATTGAACACTTTAATTTTCTATTCATTTAGACAATTAAAGAGCCCAAAATTTTGGCGCCATTGTCGGGGAAGATAATTATAGATTTTTGTAAGCACATTAATTTTTTTTTTAAGGAATGATTAGTTTGCATGAATCAAGGAATGTGAGGACACATTCCCCAAAATACTAACCTTATAGGTACCAGAGGACGTGGAGGAATAAATCCTACACTGGGAAGGCAAACATTTTTTGATGAAACAATAGCCAGAGCAGATTCTTCTTTAGGATCTACTTTTCACCCTGCAAATCCTCCAAGAAGATGTAATCCTCAGTCATCAGAACTACCCCTTCTTGAAACATCATTTTCATCAAGGGATGGAGCTGAAGCTGAAGTCGAAGATGAAGATTTGTCACCAAAAAATCAACAAGCAAAACTGGAGAATATTGAAGATCAAGGAAGTATAGTTCGAAACGGGGAAAATCCAGAAGAAGCAGTTTATCAGATCAATGGTCGGATAGTCACTAAAGAACAATGGAATGATTTTTATATTGAGTGGAGAGAAAGAGCACATATGGAAAATCAAGGGGATAATGAATAAGATTTCCACCAAGAGAACCCACAAAACAACGAAGATCAGGTAAATAATGAAAATACTATCTCTACCCTGGTTTTTCCTATTTCTGATGTTCCCACACGAGGGATGGCTCATATGAAAAACATACCTCTCTCAACTCTACCAAATTTTCATGGATTGTATAATGAGGATCCAGATGAGTTTCTATTTGAATTTGGCATTTTGGGTAGAAGCTATGACTACACTACCACTGCACAAAAGCTTAAACTATTTCCAGCTACATTGAAGGGTAATGCGTTAAGATGGTTTATGAGCCTAGGAGGAGAGAACATTTCAACATGGGTACAGATGAGCCAGATTTTCCTGAACAAGTACCAAGACTACTATCAAACAAGAGAATGAAGGGAGGAATTGTTCAAGATGTCTCAGAAGGAGGATGAGACCCTTGAAGATTTTGTGGAATGACTCTAGTATAATCTACAAAGGTCTGGACATCCAGATGTGAGTAAAGATATTTTGAAAACTATTTTGCTAAAAGGAGTTAAAGAAGATTGTTTAGATATACTGAATATTCTTTTCAAAGGAGATATATCTAATGAATCCTATGAGGACATTGTAGACCTCTGTAAAAGATGTTCTCGAGGATCTACAAAGAATAGGTCAGCTACCAAGGATACCACATTTTCAAGGGTACATAAATCAACCAATGGAGGAGCAAGAAGAGCAGAAATAGGTAATCTGTTAGAAAATTTCAAGACAAATATTATTAACTCTTTTGCTTCACAAATTGAGACTTTGTAGATCAAGCAGAAACAAGCAGAATCATAGCAAGCATTGTGCATTTTCTTTCCGAAATGTAGAAAGAAACATCCACCAAGGGAGTGCCTGTTGAACAGTGTCCAGGTATGTCTTATTTGTGAATTAGATCATGCTACTGACCAATGTCCCTCTCTGCCAAGAGTAAAAGCATCAATGAAGGAAACTAATGAGGAAGCAACCACTGTCTATCTAATTACACAAAGGAGACAATGACAACTAAGAGGTTAAGGTATGAACTCTCAATTCTCTCCTACACCACTTAATTACTGGAACAATCAACCACTATATGGCTAGACGAATGCTCCCCCTCCACATCAGATGTCAACCCCTTATCAAGATCCCAATGCATGGTTACCTATGCCCCATAAAAAAAATCATCATGGACAATGGAACCCATATTGGAGAGGCCCTCAACAACAACTCAGTTATCAAAACCATCACCAACCGAACCCCTATCAACAACAGTTCCAACCCTAGTACCAACATAAACAACTGTAGTTACCCCCCAATCCCCCACTAAACAATCCTCATATTCCTCATATTCCTTTGCAACCTAACCCAAACCCAAATAATAAGGCCGTTCAGAACATAGATATACACAATGTGCCAACCTTGTCTATTACTCCTATGCCTTATGATGAAATCAAATTAAGATCAGGGAGAATAGTCGAGCCAATAATTGAAGATGCTCCATCTTCAGAATCAGACAAGGAATCAGGGGAAAGACCATTTTGTGATACAGAATAAATTGACCAACCTATTATAGAGTCAGCAGACCCACCATTCCCTGAGAGACTGACAATTACCAAACCTGTCAAATTACCATCTTTCAATCTCTTAGAAGAATTACAAAATCTGCACGTTAATATTCCACTATTGCAAGAAATAAGAGATGTCCCTATTTATGCCAAGACTATAGGAGATCTATGTATAAAAAGACCTGGATGAAAACTCAGGGATCCCCTCACAGTGCATGTAGTGGGGGATTTTTCTAAAACGATGTTAGGCAAAACCCCACCTATTAAATATGGCAACCCAAGAAACCCTATAGTTACTGTCAAAATTAGACAGACATTTATCCCCCATGTGCTAGTCGACTTAGGGGAGGAAATTAACATCATGCCAATAGAAACTACACAATTGTTGCAACTCAAAATACAAGTCCGACCTACTCCTACCATTCTCGAATTAGCTTATTGTTCTACCATCAGACCAGAAGGAGTAATAGATGATTTAGTCATTTTCGTGGATTCATGGGAGTATCCTGCTGATTTTGTCATTTTGAAACCCAAAACCCGTCTGGGGGGCCACCCTCCAATTCTGGGAAGACCATGGTTAGCTACAATTGATGCTTTCATTGGTTGTAGATATGGTTCCATGACCATCTCTGATGGTTATGACACAAAAAAACTGACCCTGTATCCTCATGCTACACCTAGTGCAAAACCTGAACATTCTTTATGGATGCACACTGAGTATGAAAGTGCTCTGCCTGTGTTATCCATAGGAAAATCCCTGAGTTTCAAAGATGAGATAGAGGATGAATTAATCAACTTCTTTATCTATGACTCGTCTGTTGTTACATGAAACACTCACCACCGATTGATTAGAGTCTTAGGCCGCATCGCCTAGGAAGACATGAGCTCAGAAATGATCTCAGAAGCCATTGAAAATCAAAAATAATTCAGCTGTAACAACAACCACTGTAACAAAAAACGTTGTAACAACAGATGATGAAACAACTGAATTGTTTCCTAAAGTTAGTTCTAAGAGCATCGTTGTAGAAATTGAACCTGGAAAAACCTTGAACATCAATCCTGATCTATCCACTGTTGAAACTCGTCGATTGATGAAATTATTGATTGAACATAAAGAAGCATTTTCCTGGGATTACATGGATATGAAAGGAATTTACTATGAACTATGTACCCACCATATATACATTAAAGAAGAATTTCAACCCATTTTCCAACCCCAAAGGCAGATGAATTCAAACCTTAAAGAAATTATTAAAGAGGAACTCTAGAAACTTCTCAATGCTGATTTCATTTACCCTATATCAGACAGTGAGTGGGTCTCACCATTGGTTATTGTTCCTAAAAAGAATGGAAAATGGAGAGTGTGTGTAGACTATAGAGCCCTGAATAAATCCATGCAGAAGGATCATTTCTCTCTGCCATTTATTGATCAGGTTCTAGACAACCTAGCTGGGAATTTTTTTTTCTCTTTCTTAGATGGATTCAGTGGCTATAACTAGATAAAAATTGCTCCACGGGCACAAGATAAGACCACTTTTACCATCCCTTGGGGTGCATTTTCTTACAAGGTTCTCCCATTTGGCTTCTATAATGCACCAACCACCTTCCAGAGAGCTATAATTGGTATTTTTTTTGATATGGTGAATGACTGTATGGAGATATTCATGGATAAATTTACACCTTATGGAATTGATTTCGATGAAGCCTTGACTAATCTGGAAAAAGTCTCAAAAGATGTATACAATCTCATCTTTCTTTAAGTACAGAAAAATTCCATATGATGATGAGTGAGAGTTTAGTGTTGGGACACTTCATTTCTTATGCACGAATTCAGGTAGACCCAGCCAAAATCCAGGTAATTTTGGACATTCCAACTCCGTCAACTCAGAAAGAGGTAATAATTTTTTTAGGGAATGCTGGATACTACAGAAGATTCATTAAAAAAAAATCCAAGATGGCTTCCCCCTTGTTTTTTTTATTAAAAAAAGATGTTGAATTTCATTGGACTGATAATTGTGAATTGTCTTTTACAGATCTGAAACAAAAATTGTCCACAACTCCCATTTTGAGAGGGCCCAATTGGGCACTTCCGTTTCAAATTTATTTAGATGCCTCAGATACTGCAATTGGTGAAATACTAGGGAAACAAGAAGACAAAGAGTCCTATGCTATCTACTATATTAGCAAGAACATGGCTCCTACACAATTAAATTATACAGTTACTGAAAGAGAATTCTTAGCAGTAGTTTATGCAATCAATAAATTCAGGCATTATGTCACTGGATATCCTACTTTTATTCATACTAATCATAAAGAAATTAAATATCTGATGAATAAACCTATTACTAATGCCCGAGTAACAATATGGTTGTTACTACTACAAGAATTTGACATAACTATAGTAGATAGACCAGGAAAATAAAATGTGGTTGTTGATTTTCTCTCAAGATTACATATACATGATGACAATTTACCTGTTTGATGATTCCTTTCCAGATGAACATTTGTTTGTAGCATCTGCTCACTCACCTTGGTATGCAAACATTTATAATTATTTGGTTGTAGGGAAGGTACCTCCCCATTTATCTCCTCAAGAAAGAAGGAAGATTATTTAGAAGAGTGCTCGGTATAGTTGGATAGGAGGATACCTTTTCTGCACAGGCCTGGATCAGGAAATCAGGGGATGTGTAATGGATGATGAAGTGTATGATCTATTGAAGGCTTGCCATGATGGCCCTTGTGGGGGTCATTTTGCTGATAAAAGGACCGTTCATAAAATTTTAAGGATGGGCTATTTTTGGTCCACCATATTTCAAGATGCCAAGAAATACGTTCAAACTTGTGACAATTGCCAACGAATGGTTCAGTCAAATGATAGGGATGAGATGCCTCTCTAGCCTCAGGTAGTGTTAGAGCCTTTTGAGAGATGGGTTGTGGATTTCATAGGGCCCATTAACCCAACTTCTAACAAAAAAGTATATATATTGGTCTGTACATATTACATGACCAAGTGGGTCGAGGTGAAAGCACTCATTAGGGCCTCAGAAGAATCTTTCTTAGCATTTATGTTTGAAGATATCTTTGTTAGGTTTGGAGTTCCCATATAATTAATAAATGATGGAGGACCTCCTTTCACATCACATAAAGTTGAATCCCTACTCGGTAAATATCATGTTTTACATAGAATAGCTTCTCAATACCATCCACAAGGCAATGGCCAGGTGGAAAGTACCAACAAATTTATCGAATCCATTCTTACTAAAACAGTGAGAGAACATCATCGGGATTGGATAGACAGATTTCATGAAGATCTATGGGCTTACCGAACTACTTGGAGAAACATAATTGGTTTTTCTCCTTACGAGATGGTATATGGAAAATCCCTTTTTTTTCCATTGAATTCGAAATCAAAACATTAAGAAATGCATCAGCAGTCAACCTTGACTTGACTATGGAACAGAAGGCCAAACTGCAGCAGCTAAATGAGCTTGATGAAAAGTGTTTGGACGCTTTTCATCAAACCTCGGTGATTCAACAACAGAGAACAAAATGGCATGACGAAGTCATCAAGAAGAAATTATTCCAGAAAGGAGATTGGGCTCTGTTGTATGATTCGTGCTTTAAATAATTTCAGGGTAAGCTACATACACTATGGATAGGACCTTATGAGGTAGAAACTATTTTTCCCAATGGGACAGTCAGGTTGATCACTATTGATGGATCCGATACATAGTTACATGAAAATGGTCATCACCTACGTCTGTATCAGCGTCCACTGTCCAAGGCCAAATTCAAATCTAGATGTTCAACCGATACAGGTTATCAATTCTTAAAAGGAACAGAGCTTGCTCCTTCCCCTTCTGAACCTTAGGACTTATTTTGCTCAGACCATGTATATAAATAAACTCAGCAAAATTTCAATTTCTCTGTTTTTGTA
This sequence comes from Picea engelmannii, assembly GCA_009831015.1. Lineage (NCBI taxonomy): Eukaryota > Viridiplantae > Streptophyta > Pinopsida > Pinales > Pinaceae > Picea > Picea engelmannii. The sequence continues at coordinate 74,899 of ML807958.1, forward strand.
TGATTTTTTCTACTTTGATAATAAATTTAGCCTTGAAGGGTATCAGGAAGTTATGTGTGTGCAGGTGAAATGATGAACAAAAAGGATGAATACAGAAAAGGCGTCAAACGATTAGTTTATGGAAGTTGAAAAACTTCCTAAAAACTAAGTGATGCAGTGTTCGGCCGATTTCCATGCTGTTACACCCATTTCAAACAAATTGGCCGATTTTCCTACTGTTACACCCTTTTCTGATAAATTGGTTGAGTTTCCTGCTGTTACACCCTTTTTCGATAAATTGGTTGATTTCCATGTTGTTACACCCATTTCCAATACATTGGCTGGTTTCCATGTTGTTACACCCTTTTCCGACAAATTGGACAATTTTCCTGTTGTTACACCCTTTTACAATAAATTGGTCGATTTCCATGTTGTTACACCCATTTTCGATAAATTGGCCGATTTTCCTGCTATTACACCCATTTCCGATAAGGTGGCCAATTTCCCTACTGTTACACAATGGTCGCTTTTCATGCGGTTACACCATTTTCTTTTCTGACCATCTTATTTATTGTTACACCTACATCTGCCATTTTGGCCGAAGTACCTGCTGATACACTGATCGTTTTTATTCTTTCTTGCCACTTCACTCTTTCTTTTTTTGCATTTCTGCCAAATACTGCTACTCCAGCTCTACACTCTTTACATGCTGCAACATCACTGATTTGTTAATATTGCAGCTATATTTTTCTGCCTTCTCTGTCTGAAAGTGTTGTTTCATCATTACTTGACTTCACATCTGGTGATTTGCAACTGATTATCTCTAGAAAGGACTTCATCTTTGCTCCAGTTGTCATATCGTCATTTCTCACACTATCCTTCATCATGTCAGCTATTCCATGAAACTCAGATGGCAGTTGGATAGAACATTTACTCCGACAGACCGTTATGTGTTGTAAGATATGAGGTACGTGACTAATCCTACGTGTTAAAGTAATGAAGATATAAAAGAACACTTTTCTGTTTTCTCACCACTTGTGCTAAATTGATCCACTTGGAGCCAATCTGATTAGTTGGGCGGGGGGCGGGAATCCAAATCTAGCCGTCCAACCGGTATTTTATACTCACCTTCACCACCTTTTCGACCGCACTTCTTTTTGTTGAGACATTGTATTCTTCATGCAAACCACATTCGATCTAGATGTGTTTCTAGTTTAGGTGCTAGTGTCTCCTCCTACGTGTCTATTAGACTCTCAAGAAACATCATGGGAGGATCAACTGTGAGGTATGAACCCGCAAATTTGGACACTTTGTTGTTACACCAAGAGGCCTACCAAATATTTCTCAAGGCCAGCTGGATATCGTATTTTAAGAAGCTGCAGGGGTTTAATGAGGACGAGGTATTGGAGTTTAGTCAAAATCTCACCGAAGGATATTCAATGGTGAATGGGGTAAGGATTCCAGTATCAGAAGAAAGAATTGTTGTTGTCATAGGGTTGCCAACAACAGTAGATCGATGGTTTAATAGAAAAACACATCTTCTGGATGCTCAAAAGGATTTCCTCATTGACAATGAGCAAATTTGGACAAAAGGCCGAGGTATGGATGTCGATTCCTTACTAGAGCCATGGGAGAAAGTTGCAGATTTTGTCAAAAGGTACATTACCTACGAAGGAAGGTACCAAGTCGTTTATTTTTCTGATTTCATCTTATTATCACATCCACGACATCAGAAATTCATAAACATTCCTTATTTTCTCCTCCATTCATTGAATAACATGGCTCATTTTGTAAAAAAATACAAAAACCCCAAGAAATTCCTTTCTAATCACAGACTCATCGGACTATTAATTCACAAAGGTATGGCCATTTCCAATAACCCATTACCTTTTGTAGCAAACCATCCACCTTCTATACCTAAAGATATGATTGGTCCTCTTCTAAGTCTCTGCCCTCGGCTGCAACAATAGTACAAACCCCTACTGTCGCTACCCGTAAGACGACCCAAACAAGTAAACGCACAACCCGCGACCATCCTAGCACCAACCAGACAATCCTTGATCGAATTGAATTGACACAACCTGTAGTTGTGATCGCTCAAAATGAGGAACAACCAGCTACTACACCGAGCCATGCATCACAACCCATGGCCACGATAGGTGTTATTGAAAAATTACCCCCTACTCCTAAACAGAGAACCCATGTTCATGTATCTAGATCACCTAGAAAGTGCACAAGGTCAGAATGGTCCACTGCAACAGCAATTTTGACTACCCTCCTGTTGTTGCACCGGCAGAGCCACCTATTGCTGCAACAACTGTTCCAAGCCCTACTATCACTGCCGATGGATTATCTCAGAAATGAAAACGTCCATTCAAGGGAAAATGTCGGAAAGACTTTGACCCAATTATATCGGCAACAACTCAGAACCCTTCTGCTACTATGACAAAGAACTCTACAGAGATACGTATACTAGGTTTTACTTTGTGCCCATAACTTCAAGCAACTATTCTCTCAATTCAGACTGAATGTACTCCAATCACAGTAGAATCATCGGCTCCGCCTGATGATTTTGTTCATCATACGTCAAGTAATGATGTATAGATCATAGAAGACCTAGGTATACCATAATTTCCTACTTGTGTGGTTGAGGAAGAACATTATGTTCCTCCTCCAACAACAAAGAAGAAATCCTCTTCTTTCGTTTCTATTTTACCTAGTAGGAAAACCATTTCTACCAAGTTTGTGGAAGCAACAATTGGATGGAAAGCTATGGAACAAGCTATTCCTATTCTTCATCCATTCTTCTCTATGGTTGATCAAGGGACTGTCACACAAGAACTAGTCTTTTCCAGTGAACTAACAATGCCAATAGAGACAGCTGCAAACGATGGGATTGGTATACAAGAACAAGTCATGCAGGATGAAATTGTTCCACAAGAACCAGTTGTCCAAGACGAGACTGTTCCACAATAACTAGTCATGACAGACCCAACTATTACACAAGAAACAATTGTTCCACCAAAAACAACTATTGACAACATAACTACTCCACAAGAACCAATTACAAATAATACTGAGGATGTACCACTTGCCCAACTGTTTGCCCAAATTGAGAGAAAGATAAGGAATACAAAAAAATCCAAAATTACTACACTCATAACAGAGAATGAAAGCCTCAAAGCAGAGTTAAATACCCTGAAACAAGAAGTGGAGACTGCTTGACAAAAGAATCCAGAAGGGATAACTTTGGATATCCTAGCACTGACAAAAGATGTTATGGACAGAAATAAAGAACTCATGTGCTTTGAGTGTGGAAATATTTACTTTGAGGCAAGTTATAAGATAGTAAAAGTGTCGGTTGCTGAAGGACCAACAACTCTCTCAGTCAAGACTGAACATGCACTTACTCCTACACATAGAACAACACAACTGAGGAGATCTCAACATCATAAGGTAGTTGTTGGTTTACAAGGAGCTTTCAAACAAGAACCTTTATTTCCCTCATGATTTGTTAGTCAAGCAACTCAAACTGATTCTATTCTTCAAGACAAAGAAACTTAGACAGATTGATGACACCACAACTTTTCTTTTTAACACAACATTTTTCCATACAGGCACTTAGCAATTTATCTTAGCAGTTTTGCACTGGAGGAGCCAGTTCCCTAATTCAGTTACAAAGTAAGGTTTTAATGTGTTTTGCATGAGGACATGCAATGTATTTAGTTGGGGGGCATGTTAGGACCCATAAATGTCCCTTTTTCATCACATCTTTTGCCTATTCAACCTTATCCTCTCTAAGCTAATGCCTACTATAATGCGTGCTAAGAACTTTTTTTTTCAAGGTATGAATCATTTATCTTGCTTTTATATTTTCATTTACTTAGCATGTTTGATTGGTAACGTTCACATGATTTACCCATAAAATGATTCAACTAATGATTGAAATGTATAGAACAACCAAGTCTTAAAGAATGGTTCCTGCTGTTACACCAGCTGTTACAACTATGCACCAATGTTGGAAGATGTTACAGCTATGCGCCAATCTTGGAAGTTGTTATAACTATGCGCCAATCCTGGAAGTTGTTACACGAATGATACAATAGGTGCCACTGATTCTGTTGTTACACAACTGCTGTAACAAATTCCACCAATTATGATGTTATACGACTGCTGCAACAAATGCCACTGATCTTGAAAGCTGCTACACCTACTGTTACATGTTTCAACATACAAGATTAGTTCTAGATCTTGTATTAATGATATCATATGAACAACTCGAGAATCAGGGATTCTCAAGGCTATTCTGATTTTGTTTTAACTGAATGACTCTGACCTTAAATAGCAGAGATTTTGTAATCAGAGTGACAGATTTTGACTGTGAGAAAGTGAAGTGAAGTAAAGCTTATTGTACACAAACATTTTGGCAAATCAATAGAAGAGTGGATTGAATTTCTTTAGTAGACTATAGCCTATTTCTTTGAGAGGATTCAATGAGAAGGAAAGGGCCCACCTTCCTCACAGATTCCCCTCTGTTTTGAATTCCAGAATAGTTGTTTTAATGTGAATGATTTAACTGTTAAACAATTCTAGAATACAGTTGCTATTACATTCTAGTTCCTTCCTGTTAGATGCGCATAAATTTGTCTCATGAGAATTAAAAGTCGATTGTTGAACACTGCTGGAGAACTGCTTTTCCTTTTTCTGCATTAGATTAAAATCTTATTTTCAAGTAAAAGAAAATAAAAGTGTGAATTACTTTCTTGCAATAAGTAGATTTCTTTCTGCAATTAGTAGAGAAATTCTTCCCGCAAAAGTAAAATAGAAGGTTAGATTAGAGTATGTAATCCAGGATTCTTATACACTCATCATTTTAGATTTCAATTGTGATTCCAATTCTGTAGAATTCCATCTATGTCATCATAATTGTGTTAGTGATAATTTGTGTTTCCTTTTCCCTACTACAATTAGATTAGTGTTCCTTCCATAATCTATCATAGACTCTGCACAATTATCTTGAAACAACAAACTTCCCTGGTTTGATAATTTATATTGAACAACTTAATTTTCTATTTATTTAGACAATTAAAGTTCCCAACAATAGAATTAGTGAATAAATCTTGGCTAAACTGTTTAATCTTATCCAAGTAGATACGCTAGGTAGTGAATAAATTTGACCAAACTGTTTAATCTTAGTCAAATAGCCCCAAGATAGAGTAATTTTTAGCCCAACAATATAATATGGGTTAAATGTGTTTGGTAAATAGGTTAGAACATATGTTAGTTGTCTTTCCTTCAATAAAACAAGCATGTTGTTAGATGAAATTCTTTGTTTGATGTTAGAAGGTTGTGTTCTAACCCCCTTGGTGGAAAAAAATGAAAAGAAACAGCACAAAAAGCCCACAAATTTCCACTATCCTAAGTTTCAACAATAAAATGTGATACGCGCTCCATGATTAAAGGGTGCACTGAGATCAACGACTGAGCAAATGAATCTCAGATATACGACCGACAAGAGATTTCAGATCCCCCAGACCATTCTATCTTTAATGGTGGGGGGGGGCGATATGGTAGTTTTTCCCGGTGGGCCCCATCCTAACGTGGCACAAATCTGTTATGTCAGATCCCCCTTGCTCTAAACCAGTTACTGCCTACACCTTCTCCGACATACCACCATACCAACCTTTCTATACCACCGCTGCCTGATGACATCACACTCCACTACCCCATCGTCTTGTGATGTCACACTCCACTACCTCGTCATCTCGTGATGTCACACTCCACTACCCCCTCTTACAAGTCTTGCCTCATCACTTCCCTTGCATATCTTTCCCCACTTACCCATCACACGTAAAGTCTCGTTTTACCTACCCTCCAATCACCTCCTTCCACATCATCCTGACACACCCGTCACCCGTCCTTTACTTTCAACCTCATACCCAAGTTATCCGTTGTCCAATTAATACAGGCTAACATATTTGTTAGCCGGTTGACCTGTCTGCCACACCCAACGGATACCCGTCCACCCAAATTTAATCTTATTTCCACCATTATCACATTGTTTGCATTTTCCACATACCAAAAGATCATGTCACCCGCCATTTTTAGCCAGTAACCGAGATAAAGCCAATCACCCGCTAACATTTTTTGTTTCAGTTTGCAGGTACCAGTTGAGTTGATGGCGCCAAAACCTAAGAAATCAGAGGTCGAGGAAAATCCATTCCTCCTGCATCCTGTCGATCTTGACTGGATCCCACTAGCCAAAAAAGACTACCTGATCTCAGAGACCAAATGTGAATTCAGTTTTGTCGAATTCCATTCATGGTTCAGGGACACCTTCCTGGATCAAAGTGACGATATTTGACTTTGGGAGTCCAATCTCCCACTGTATTTTTTTCCCCAAATTCACCATTTTCCTGAGTTCTCCCTCAAATGTCAGGTGCATTATCTCCTCAATCAGAGTGCCATTGTTTCGTCGTCTAGAGAGTCCATTTTCACTATCACATCTGAGGCCATTGACCAGATGATTCAAATCCCAGACCCGAATCCCCTTCTACTTTCACCCTTGAAGTTCTAACTGAAATGTACCAGAATCTGTCTTTTCCCCAGAGAGTGCATATTTTCGAGTTTTTCCTCCCACATAATGCCCAATTCCCCAAGAAAAATCGCCCCTACTATTCTTCCATGTTTTCAGAAAAAGGCAACGAAGTCATTTCATCCTTGTGTTTTCTTCTCGGATATTATTCAACTGAATGGGTGGATGAGCCAATCCTGTGTTTCTTGTCCATTTTTTCTGCCGAAGAGAAAGCCACCACTCAGTTCGACTACAACAGTTTTCTAGCTGAGAACATGCATGAGCAAATTTTCAGATTTCCCACAGAGGGCATCTTCTGGTATTCTACAATACTGGATTATATGTTCGTGTTCTTTCAAGCAAATAATTTATTATTTCCCATGCATAAACTGGACCAAGAAAAAAAGCACATCTTGTCACCTCTTGGACTTCATTACTGATAAAAACCTCCACAGAGTTTAATTTCAAGCAATTCATTGAGCAGTTTTACCACCCACTGGTAAGCATTCTCAGTGGTAGACAGGAACCGAGTATAAATGAGGATATTCAAATAATTTTACACCTCTCAGACCTCGCCAAGACTGGAGACTGGTATCTATGTCAAAATCACACTGAAATCAAAATTTATGGATGTGAGATGGCTCCTTATACGCTTCCCAGATATGTACCTGTTAGGATATTCACCTTGGAATACATCAGGTAAATGATAAATTCATATGACATACACTTCGTAGCTTTGAAAAAGAAACAACAGTTGAGGATTAAAGGGCAGATAGGATCTTTTATCTGTAATAGTCGAGCTGTTAGGGAAGAGGAAAACAAGCTACTAAAGGAAATGAAGTTTGGCATCAGTTTCCCTTGGAACTATGATCCATGTGGGATCATTGCAAAAATGAGATTGATGAATAAAATTTCCCCATATGCCCATGTTCCCAAACCAGAGATTGAGAAATTTATTAATCAAACAGAGTGGGAGGTGAACACTCTGGAAGACACTAAACAACAATCTCCTCCAACCATTATTGCATAGCCATTACTCCACATATACCAAAGGAGAAAAGGCCCAGAAAGAATTCCTTCCCTTAAATTACTAAAGTCTTAGCAAAGGACTTCCAGGTTTACAAGAAAAGGCCCAAGACCAATCATACAACTAACATGTCAGGAGAGGAATATACCCATTCTACCACAGTAATCGAGGGAGAACACTCACCATTGTTCTCAAGTAATCAACAGATGATGTCCACTTCTTCTTCAAAAATGCATATTGATACCACTTTGACCACCCAACCATCACAAGGGTCTGCAAAACTAATTATATTTGAGAAATATGATTTAATAAATAAGAAGAACGAGATGTTGATCAATAACACCTATGCTCAATTCTGGAAACAAACATCAATGACACAACATAGGTTGCTCTCTGCTTTTGATACAGAAAAAGGGAGAATGCACATGGCATTTCTGTAGGCACATGTGCCCCATCCAAAGGAAATCACCGATTACAAAAGGTCAACACTTGATTTCGATGCCAAGAAAGTACATCCAGTTGATTAGATGGATTTGCATGGATAGACTGGAATTTGGTTTTCTCAACATTGGCAAACGCTTCCACAACCGCTACAAAATTACAGGTTTCTCTGAACAATCTTCAGACTCAATTAAAGCTGGAGAAAGTTTCTTGCTTTGCTAAAGATAACATGATCAAGTATTTGGAAGATATGGTACTAAATATTGGGTATGACCCCTCAAATGTGAAAGTAGTTGAAGAGCTGCTGAAGAAAAATAATGCTGACATAACCTCTGTTAACTCCTCAAATAAATCAGTAGATTTGTTTTGATTTTTAGATGATAGGTTGGTTCCTAAATTTCTATCAATAGGTTAGAGAGTCTGTATTTCCAAAATAATCTCAAAAGTCATGTTGATTTTGGTTCGGCCAAGAAGAAAGAAAAATATCAGGTTTCGTTGGTTTAGGCGAGCCTCTAGCATGCTCATTAACCACCGAAAGTTGTCATTTTCGACAGAAAAGGGGTCGAGGCAGAAGGCAAGCAACCACCGAAAATGTTTGAACGGGCCAAAAGAAAGCACGTGCTTTCGCACGAGCCAGATGTCAAAAATCGTTGCAATGATGAGAAATACAACCGTCGAAATCTCACATTGTGGGAGATGATGCACATTCGTGGTGTTCATCTGAAAGGTTCGAAGCACCTGTGTCTTATCCATTGCATTGATCATTTCAAATCCACACAGAACGATTATTGACAGGTATGATTGTATGGGGTTCCCTCCATTTCAGTGGTAAGTACACCAGCCATCATTACCAGGTCTTTCCTTCATCTGTAAACTCAATGAGTTATAACGAATCCCGAATATCACTGAAGATAATCACAAATCCGTGATCTTATTAGCAAAGCATATTTTCAAAATTATGATCCCACGTTCTCTGGTGATTGTCGAAGTGTCTCCGAGTTCAACAGGCATCCTGAGTCAAAGAAACCTAGGCAGGTTATCAGGTAAGATCGGAAACCATTCTCTTTCAAAGTTTCAGCAATTCAATTGCCCCCCGAAAAGTTGATGTTTCAGCATTTCTCAACTAGATTGTCATCCGAGAGTGGGACAGTGTTTTAGTGAGGTCATTAATCATATGCTTTGTCATTCGATTTCACTGGTTTTGTTTGCATAAGTGGTATCGACTGTATTCCTACTTCCCAGAACCATTACCTCCCGAACATTTTAATCCCCCACAGTTTTAGGTACAGTCGGTATCGATTCATGTCGTAAGTCCTGCTTTGAGATCTGAAGTGGATGGCCTGTGGTATTTTGAAGATCATCCAGAGGTCGCAGAGTGTTTTAAACAGGTCAAAGTTTTCACATATTGTAAAAAATTGACAACCTTTCACCAACAAGTGGCTGAAGCATTTTCCCTCTCCTATGATGGAAGGATTGCAAAAATAGGCAGGGAGGAGTTCATTATAGATGAAGCAGTTATTGCAGAATACACAGGGTTATCCAGAACAGGGGACTGCTGGTGTAAAACCTCTTCACCTTCAAATGTTGAATTCAGGTCATATCTGTTACCAATGCATAAAGCTTTGACTTGGAAGAAGGATATTCCCATGTCCTATCTTGAATCGAAGTGGCAGTCCCAGCTGAGGGCGATTTTGGTATATATCACCTGTGAAGGGTGCTATAACAGGGTTATGTATTGCCATTTTAAACTGCTAAACCATTTCACAGGCAGAGAACACTTAAACATACCTTACTTCTTTCATAAAACCCTGACTAAGATGACAAAACAGGTAAAAGCACAGCCTACTAAAGTTATAAGCAGATTATCACATCAGGGGCTGATTACCCTCCTTGTGAAAGAAGCTCTGCAGAGGAAACAAATTGAGTGGGGTTTCTTCTTGTTTTGGAATGAGTTTCAGACAAAAAGGACTCCAGAGATAAAAGAAAAGAAGTCTAGAAGCAGAAAAGATCCTACTCCCAAGAGTAGTCACAAGAGGAGGAAAGGAATTTCAATGCCCATAGATTCTATTAAAACATCACCCAGCAAGCAGGGAGGAATCAAGAGGAAATTAAAGTTTGAAGATAGAAACCCTATCCTAGGAAAAAACCCTCTCAATATACCTTATAGTGACTCTGATTCAGAGCAGGGGATGGCAAAAACACAAGACAACTTGTAGATCAAACAGGATGCAAAATTGAAGATCAATATACCTCCATCAAAGCCTTCAGAAACACACAGGCAATCAGAAGCAGAAGCTTCTTCAAGCAGGCCTAAGAAAGGTAAGACAAAGAAAATCAACATGCTTCTACGAGAGATTTATGAGATGGAAGTCCTGGAGAGGGTAATAAAAAAGGCAAACACAGACCTCACCGATAGAAATGATGAACTATTCAAAGAGAATCAAACTCTTAAAGAAAAACATGATAAAATCAAAGATAGAAACAAAGAGTTGATTAGAGAAAATATGAAATTATACAGGCAGCTCAGGATTCTGAGACTCAAGCTAAAGGAGTTTGAAGCACCTGAAGAAAAACAAACAGGTTTGGATACTTTGGCTAATTTAGTCACAACTATAATAGATGTAACAGATTCCCCTACACAGTCAGTAAAGGTTCGTAGGTCTGCTCGAATCAAGACTACAGTATCTAAGAAAGTTTGAGTGCTAAAAGAGGATTTAGGACAGTCATTTTTGCAATTTTGAAACTCTTCAAAGATTGACTTTCAGTTGTTTAGGCGAGCCCACGGTGTGCTCATTAACCATTGAAAAGAGGCGCTTTCAGTGGATAACTCACCCAGAAACATTCCCAGACAACCACCGAAAGCCTGTGTGTCCAAAATTGAACGAGTTTTTACACAGGTCAGGGATTTTTGATATGAAAATATTCGGGATATTTTCCAATGAATGTCTAATGAATTATCAGATCCAGCCCAACAGTTATTTTTGACATATGATGGAGAAAGGAGTTATTTCAAAGGTCTATGGATACTTTTTGTTAAACATAAAGGCAGGATACTTTGCCTCATTAGCAATTTTGACTTGGTCTCCATTTGAGAATTATCATTTAGCCTTGGAAGGCTGTTCTACACTGCATCAACAACCCACAGAGAGAGAAATCTGGGATTGGCCTAATTTTGAGGAAGCATCCCACTTATTTTGCAATAGATTTTGACTTGCTATTTTTAGTTGATTTGATCCATGTTTTCAGGATCTTAGAAATGCTTTGTAATGTTATAAATATTAGAATGAAACATGAACCAAGGGTTCAATTTGGAGTGCTACATGCTGCTACTGTAATCAAGAGACTTATTCTTATTATGTGAAAAATTGCAAGCTTCCTTCAGTTGTGTTGTCAGACTTTCTCTTTCTTGTTCTCTGATAGCTTATGAGTGAATGTTCTTTATTGATGCTCATTCAATCTGCAAGTGATTGTGATCTCACTTGTTGATTGTTTTAGTTGATAATCATAAGTTATTTCCTTGGTTATTAAACCCATTTTTCTTGTTTGTATGAAGTGTAATCTGGTTCAATAGTTGTTTTCTTCCTCATTTAATCAAACCTGGTCTGACTGCATTATTAGAAGGCCTTGTGAGATTTTATATTTCTAGACAGTCTTGAACACACAGTTCAGTCCCTAGATATTCATCTTGATCCAAAAACCACATCAAATATTAAGAAAATATTTCCAAAAAGAGTTAGTTACCAGGCATCTCCGACTTACAGCCTAGGAGAGTTTCTTGGAGTGATAACAAATTGGCGCCGTTGTTGGGGAGAGGAGATCGAAGCTCAGCTTCTCTGGGAGACGACATAGATCTAGTTCTTGATGATAGACAAGAAATAGACACTATCAGGTTGTACATTTTCTATCTGGTGACTCCATTGAAACGAAGTGGCTCCCAAAAGAGCTCACACCAGGGCAAACCCAGAAGGGCCATTGACGACATCAGTTCCTGATCCAAAGAAAATCATTAGCAAGGGCAAATCTTTGCAAAGACAGGCTTCCGGATCTGCAAGTGCAATTGATTCAGGTATTCCAACTGACACTCATCCTTTCATATCTGAAAAGTCTTTGGTTGAATCCCCTGCTGAAACCCAAAATTCCCAAGAAATAAAAAATTCATCTCAAGTTTCTAAAGTAGAAGAACCTTCTTTTTCTTCTAATATTACTGATTCTGTCCTTGAGATTGACATTTCATCTCATCCTAAAGATCTGAATACAAAATCCTCCCAACAGAAAGAAATTTCCTCTTCATCTTCTTTTGATTCATCACCTAGCAAACCTTCAAAAGGTGTTTTACACACTTACACTAATCTTCCTGTCCTTGAAGAAATTCTCCATGATCTGTCCTCTAAGGGTGAAGAAAATCTAGCCTCATTGCTTGGTCAGTTTTATAAAGCCTCTTATTTTTCACCGGTCTCTGAACCTCCCACTCAAGACGAAGTGAGACAGTCATTCTTTTCTAACTCAGGCAACTCATCTCCTCCATCATCTCCTCCGAGTCACTCATCTCCTCCATTTTCTCCTGCAAGTTCCTCATCTGTATCAATCACCAAGACTATCATGGCTTCCCCTTGGACCAGGATGGAACAAATCTTGGCAAACAGATATGCCCCACTTGTCTTGCCAAATCCTCTGTCTGCCATGCCAACAGGCGACTACCAGAAATATATGCCGAAGTTTATAGGAGTAGGGGAGTATACAGCTGAAGAACACATTGAAGCATTTTATGCTTATGCAAAAAACATAAATATCTTAGAAGAATATGTGTGGACTAGAGTTTTCGTTCAGAGTTTGGATGGACAAGCCCGAAAGTGGTTCAAAGAGCTACCAACAAATTCAATCACTGGCATTGAACAATTGGATGAAGTATTCTTGAAGCATTGGGGAGAAAGGAGAGATCTGCTATACTACATTTCTGAGTTTGGAAATTTGAAGAGAGGAGAGGGAGAATCAGTCTCGGACTTTATCAAGAGATTCAATAAAATGTTTGGTAAGATCCCGACAGAGATTAAACCTAGCGATGCATCAACAAAGATCACATTCTTTGCTGTCTTTGATGCGTAATTTTGTCTTATTCTTAGAGAAAGACAATCAGCCACGCTTGCTCTAATGCAAGATGCTGCTCTCGAGGTTGAGTCTAACATCACAACATCACAATAGCTTAAAGGAAGGGCTGAAAAGAAGAAGTCCGTTGTTGAGCCCTCCTCATCTTCTAACAGTAAAATGGAAAAGATGGCCAAGATGCTGGAAAGTCTGACTTCCGAAATGTCCAAATGGAAAGTCCAAAATCAGCAACCAGCAAGAGCAAAAGAGACAAACACTTTTGCCCCAAGAAATCCAAATGCTTTTCCTTATAGAAGAAATAACCCACAAGTTTAGATTATTCAAAGAGACAGAAACTCAGTTGATGAGCAGAGGATCAGACCACCTCTTCAAAATGCAGTATTGGATGAAGAGAAACATCCATCTCCCGATGAAATTGAGGATGTTGATGAGATAAACTGTTTTGGTGATGAGAATGAGTCTTCATTCTTAACGCAGGTAGATTATGAAGAAGCTCTGATGGATCCGCAAATTCAAGAGGCAGGTGTTGAAGGGGCTGTCTACTTGACAGATGATCAAAAGGGATACAATTTAAGGTCCAAGAAGAATGTTGTTCCAAAAACACCCACTACTGCCCCTGTGAAGAACAAGGAAGATCCTGCTCCTGTAAAGAGTAAAGAGGTTGCTGCCAAGCAGCCTCCCGCTCCTGAAAAACAGACTCACCTTCCAGCCAAACAATTGAAGAAACAATTTCAGCCTCCAGTCAAGGAACAAGTCAGCCTCAAAGCTCCATCCAATGAGGTAAAAGATTCAGATAGACCATCTCTCTCTTTCAATTTTGAATCTGAAATTCAAAAGGTTAAAATACCCATGCCTTTAACTGAACTCATGAAGAATGAAGCCTTTAAAGCAGCCATCTTAAAGTCTCTTGAGCCTAAGTCCTCTCCATCAGATGATTTCGTTAACCTACAAGATGATAAGCCTAAAGTGACCATAGGGCCCATGATAGAAGATCGTGACGATTCTTGTCCACCATTTTACATTTCACTAAATGTCCATGACAAAATCCTTCACAATTGTTTGCTCGATTCTAGGGCATCGCATAACCTTATGCCTAAGGCTGTGATGGATGAGCTTGGTATCGAAGTAACTAAACCATATCAAGACCTTTTCTCCTTCGACTCTAGAAAGGTCAGGTGTCTTGGCCTCATCAAAGATATGGTCATAAACCTCGTACAACTGCCGATGAGGAGCATGGTTATGGACGTGGTGGTTGCTGATATTCCACCTAAGTTTGGGCTGCTTTTGTCTCGGTCATGGGGAAAGAGATTAGGAGGTACATTACAGATGGATCTTTCCTATGCTACAATTCCAGTGTTTGGAGGGGAAATGGAAAGACTTTACAGGGAAAACCAGCTTGCTTATATCATCAGTGATGGAAATAATTCCGTCAATCATCCTATCTATGCTCTGGATACGGATTTTGGCTCATGCATCCTTCAGATTGATGATGGTCAATCAAATCCTATGCAGCTCATGAAGCCTATTGAACAGCAGGATGAAGGTGAAAACATTACAGTCTAGACTATGTACTTCGATGGGGCCAGCACTAGAGACTCAGCAGGTGTTGGAGTAGTGTTGATCTCTCCTTCAAAGGAGACCATATCGTTGTCTTTCAAGCTTGACTTCAGAACCACTAACAACATAGAAGAGTATGAGGCTCTGTTGTTGGGATTAAATTTAGACAAAGAAATGGGGATAAAATGTTTGAAGGTGTTGGGAGATGCAGACCTCATCGTGCAATAGGTAAACAACACCTTTCAAGACAAGCATGTCAGATTAAAAGCTTACAGAGACGAGGTATGGAAGCTGCGTGATTCTTTTTCTGTTTTTGAAATTTCATATATACCAAGGGATATGAATCAACTTGCGGATTCTCTTGCTGTTTCAGCCAGCACATTTGTTCCTCCCATGCCCCTCTAAGATTAGCTATGAGATTCAAGTAAAATATCGACCCTCCTTACCTGATAATGTCAAATATTGGAAGGTTTTTGAAGATGATGATGAACTCAGTTGATTTCTCCAAGTGGTGGATGAGTTTTCTGATTTGCACATTGATCAGCAGAATATTAATGAGGAAGAATCACAAGAACCTGAGCTAAAGAAGAAGTTGGTCCAACATGACATTGTTCAGTTACCAAACAATTATATACCCCGAGGTTTGGTACCCCTAGAAAGGCTGTTTGATCAGAATGATGTCCCTTACCAGCCAGACAAAAAAGAAAAAGATCCAGCTGTTCAAGAGCATAACATAGGAGGTAAAATCTAGCCCAAGTTTATTAATTTGTATTATGAATTGACTGTTGATGAGAAGTCAAAATACTGTAGTGTTTTGAAGGAATTTTCCGATGTGTTTGCTTGGAAATATAGTGATTTAAAGACTTATGATCCTGACATTATTCAGCATAAGATACCTCTTGAAAAGGAAATTGTTCTGTTCAAGCAAAAAATCAGGCCTATCAGTCCTCTTCTGCTGCCAGTGATTGAGAGAGAAATTAAAAAACTCCTAGATGCCAATATCATAGTTCCCTTGATATATTCCAAGTGGATTGCCAATCTGGTGATCATAAGGAAGAAGAATGGTGAGGTCCGATTGTGTGTAGATTTTAGAAACTTGAACAAATTCTCTAAAAAAGACAACTATCCTCTTCCTAAGATGGAACACTTGTTACAAAGGATTTCAGGGGCAAAGGTCATGTCCTTTCTTGACGGCTTTTCCGGTTACAATCAGGTTGATGTCCATCCAGATGATCAGGAGAAGACTGCGTTTACCACTTCTTGGGGGACCTTTATGTACTCCAAGATGCCCTTTGGATTAATGAATGTCGGGGCCACATTCCAAAGGGCCATGGATATAGAATTTGTGGGAGAAAAGGACAAATTTGTCCTCATATAACTTGATGATATTACAGTGTATTCCAGCAGCCATGATATTACATCTGAAAAAAGTATTCTTAAAGTGCAGACAGTTTGGGATTTCACTAAATCCCAAGAAATCCCAGTTTTCTCTAAGAAAGGGTAAGCTCTTGGGTCACATCATCTCAGCTGAAGGTGTAATGATTGATCCAGCATGAGTGGAGGAAATCCAAAAGCTGTCCTTGCCAAGGTCAAAGAAGGACATTCAGTCACTGCTCGGTAAGATTAATTTTGTCAGAAGGTTTGTGCCCAACTTTGTTGAATTAGTCAAACATATAACGAGCATGCTGAAAAAAGGGGATGAGGTAAAATGGATAGACAGTGCGAGAAACTCTTTTCAGGATATCAAGCAAGTGATCATCGAGTCTCTGATTCTGATCAGACCAGATTATAGCAAGACTTTCTATGTCTTTTCCTTTGCTTCCTATGACACGGTGGCAGCAGTCCTACTTCAGAAAGACGAGAAAAATTTTGATCATCCCGTGGCCTTCTTCAGCAAGACACTCAAGGATGTTGAGCTAAGGTATGACCCTATCGAGAAACAAGCTTATGCTCTTATGAAAGCTTTAAAATCATTCAGGATTTATATCCTTCATTCAAAGGTCATCACATATGTTCCTTCGTCTTCTATAAAAGATGTTTTGACTTAGCCGGATATCGATGGAAAGAGGGAGATATGGATTGAAAATATGATAGAATTCAATATCGAAGTAAAGCCCACCAAGCTGGTAAAAGGCCAAGGCCTCGCCAAGCTTTTAGCAGAGGAAAATCATAAGTTGCTGGATATTAATTTCATAGAAGAAATTTCAGAAAATTCGCAGACAGATTTGGCAGTGGAAGGGCAGCATGACAGTCATCAAGTGGCAGAGCACTTGTCCTCTTGTGAATGGTATTATGGAATCATACACTTTCTGCAAAATCTCGAAGTTCCTCCTGAACTCAGTTTGATGCAATCTCAAGCTCTCAAGCTTGAGCTCTCAAGCTCAGAGCTATCAAATTTTGTATTTATAACAACCTGTTATATTGGAGGGATCCTGCTGGTCTGCTTCTCAGGTGTTTAGATAAAGAAGAGTCTCTCAAAGTGACCCATCAGTTTCATTCAACCATCTGTGGTGGTCATCATTATTAGAAGACTACTGCCCATAAGATCCTGAGGGTCGAATATTATTGGCCTTTCCTCTTTGCTGATGTGTGCGCATTCGTCAAATATTGTGAAAAATGCCAAAGATTTACCGGTAAGCAACAGCTCAAATCTTTACCCCTAAGACCTATTGTGGTAAATGGCCCTTTCTAGCAGTGGGGTTTGGATTTTATCGTTGAAATAAATCCTGCATCCAGTGGCCAGCACAAGTGGATTTTGGTAGCCATCGATTACTTCACAAAGTGGATAGAGGCAATCCCTACCCAGAATGCTACACATTAGGTGGTCATAAAATTCCTCTATGAAAATATTTTGAGCAGATTTGGATGTCCCAAAAGGCTGGTGGTAGATAATGCAGCATTGTTTAAAGAAGAAGCCTTGGTAGACATGTGTGAGTCAATGGGCATCCAGCTGGTACACTCTACTCCATACTATCCTCAAGGTAATGGCTTGGCTGAATCGTCAAATAAGAGCTTGATAAAAATCATAAGAAAACTGTTAGAAGAAAATAAAAAAAATTGGGATTCCAAATTGAAATTTTCTCTGTGGGCAGACATAGTAACCATTAAAAAATCTATAGGAACTTCTCATTTCAAGTTGGTTTATGGGACTGATGCGATATTTCATGTCTAGTTAGTATTTCCTGTGGCTAAGTTCTTTCAGGAAGAGAAGACTGAGCAAAATGACATGGTAAGAAGGATGATGTATTTGGTTGAATTGCAACAATCTCGGGAACAACTAGTGGACAGATCAGAAGCACATCAGATGCAGATAAAAAATACATTTGACAGAAAGGCCAAGGTGGACAGTTTTCAGATCGGTGACTAGGTTCTGAAGTGGGATGCTCTTCGACAGGAAAAAGGAAAGCATGGCAAGTTTGATTCCTTGTGGACAGGCCCTTTTATGATCACTCAGGTGCAAAACAAAAACACTTTCATTCTGCAGAATCTGGAGGGTGAGGAAGTGTTCAGTGGCCCGGTAAATGGGCGATTTCTAAAACTTTATTTTGTCTAAGGTTGCAAATCCTAGACATTGTAATGATAGTCTTAGTTTTCATTTTTCAATAACTCCATGCCCAATGGAAACATTAGCATATAGTTTAGTTTTTAGGTTCTTTTCCAGGAAAGGCATTGATTCTATGGTTCTTGAAACCTCGCTGGGAGGTGTTCATCCCCAATAGGAGCCAGTGTTAAATCCTCAAATAAATCAGTAGATTTGTTTTGATTTTTAGATGATAGGTTGGTTCCTAAATTTGATTTCTAAATTTCTATCAATAGGTTAGAGAGTCTGTATTTCCAAAATAATCTCAAAAGTCATGTTGATTTTGGTTCGGCCAATAAGAAAGAAAAATATCAGGTTTCGTTGGTTTAGGCGAGCCTCTAGCATGCTCATTAACCACCGAAAGTTGTCATTTTCGACAGAAAAGGGGTCGAGGCAGAAGGCAAGCAACCACCGAAAATGTTTGAACGGGCCAAAAGAAAGCACGTGCTTTCGCACGAGCCAGATGTCAAAAATCGTTGCAATGATGAGAAATACAACCGTCGAAATCTCACATTGTGGGAGATGATGCACATTCGTGGTGTTCATCTGAAAGGTTCGAAGCACCTGTGTCTTATCCATTGCATTGATCATTTCAAATCCACACAGAACGATTATTGACAGGTATGATTGTATGGGGTTCCCTCCATTTCAGTGGTAAGTACACCAGCCATCATTACCAGGTCTTTCCTTCATCTGTAAACTCAATGAGTTATAACGAATCCCGAATAACGCTGAAGATAATCACAAATCCGTGATCTTATCAGCAAAGCATATTTTCAAAATTTTGATTCGCGTTCTCTGGCGATTGTTGAAGTGTCTCTGAGTTCAACAGGAATCTCAAGTCAAAGAAACCTAGGTGGGTTATCAGGTAAGATCGGAAATCGTTCTCTTTCAAAGTTACAACAATTCAATTGCCCCGCGAAAAGCTGAAGTTTCGGAATTTCTCAACTAGATTGTCATCCGAGAGTGGGACGGTGTTTTAGTGAGGTCATTAATCATATGCTTTGTCATCCGATTTATCTGGTTTTTTTTTCATAAGTGGTATCGACTGTATTCCTACTTCCTAGAACAATTACCGCCCGAACATTTTAATCCCCCACAGTTTCAGGTACAGTCGGTATCGAGTCATGTCAAAAGTAAGTCCTGCTTTGAGATCTGAAGTGGATGGCCTGTGGTATTTTGAAGATCATCCAGAGGTCACAGAGTGTTTTAAAAAGGTCAGAGTTTTCACATATTGTAAAAAATTGACAACCTTTCACCAACAAGTGGCTGAAGCATTTTCTCTCTCCTATGATGGAAGGATTGCAAAAATAGGCAGGGAGGAGTTCATTATAGATGAAGCAGCTATTGCCGAATACACAGGGTTATCCAGAACAGGGGACTATTGGCTTAAAACCTCTTCACCTTCAAATGTTGAATTCAGGTCATATCTGTTACCAGTGCATAAAGCTTTGACTTGGGAGAAGGTTATTCCCATGTCCTATCTTGAATCAAAGTGGCAGTCCCTGCTGAGGGCGATTTTTGTATATATCACCTGTGAAGGGCGCTATAATAGGGTTATGTATTACCATTTTAAACTTTTGAACCATTTCACATGCAGAGAACACTTAAACATACCTTACTTCTTTCATAAAACCCTGACTAAGATGGAAAAAAAGGTAAAATCACATCCTACTAAAGTTATAAGTAGGTTATCACATGAGGGGCTAATAACCCTCCTTGTGAAAGAAGCTCTGCAGAGGAAACAAATTGAGTGGGGTTTCTTCTTGTTTTGGAATGAGTTTCAGACAGAAAGGCCTCCAAAGATAAAAGCAAAGAAGTCTAGAAGCAGAAAAGATCCTACTCCCAAGAGTTGTCACAGGAGGAGGAAAGGAATTTCAATGCCCATAGATTCTATTAAAACATCACCCAACAAGAAGGGAGGAATCAAGAGGAAATTAAAGTTTGAAGATAGAAACCCTGTCACAGGAAAAAACCCGCTCAATCTACCTTATAGTGACTATGATTCAGAGCAGGGGATGGAAAAAACACAGGACAACTTGCAGATCAAACAGGATGCAAAACTGAAGATCAATATACCTCCATCAAAGCCTTCAGAAACACACAAGCAATTAGAAGCAGAAGCTTCTTCAAGCAGGCCTAAGAAAGGTAAGAAAAAGAAAATCAACATGCTTCTACGAGAGATTTATGAGATGGAAATCCTGGAGAGGGTAATCAAAAAGGAAAACAAAGACATCACTGAGAGAAATGCTGAACTATTCAAAGAGAATCAAACTCTTAAAGAAAAACATGATAAAATCAAAGATAGAAACAGAGAGTTGATTAGAGAAAATATGAAATTATACAGGCAGCTCAGGATTCTGAGACTCAAGCTAAAGGAGTTTGAAGCACCTGAAGAAAAACAAACTGGTTTGGATACTTTGGCTAATTTAGCCACAACTATAATAGATGTCACAGATTCTCGTACACAGTCAACAAAGGTTTGTAGGTCTGCTCGAATCAAGACTACAGTATCTAAGAAAGTTTGAGTGCTAAAAGAGGATTCAGGACAATTTTGAAACTCTTCAAAGATTGACTTTCGGTGGTTTAGGCGAGCCCACCGTGTGCTCATTAACCACTGAAAAGAGGCACTTTCGGTGGATAACTCACCCAGAAACCTTCCCAGACAACCACTGAAAGCCTGCGTGTCCAGAATTGAACGCGTTTTTACACATGTCAGGGATTTTTGATATGAAAAGATTCGAGATATTTTCCAATGAATGTCTAATGAATTATCAGATCCATCCCAGCAGTTATTTTTGACATATGATGGAGAAAGGAGTTATTTCAAAGGTCTATGGATACTTTCTGTTAAACAGAAAGGCAGGATAATTTGCCTCATTAGCAATTTTGACTTGGTCTCCATTTGAGAATTATCATTTAGCCTTGGAAGGTTGTTCTACACTACATCAACAACCCACAGAGAGAGAAATCTGGGATTGGCCTCATTTTGAGGAAGCATCCCACTTATTTTGCAATAGATTTTGACTTTCTATTTTTAGTTGATTTGATCCATGTTTTCAGGATCTTAGAAATGCTTTGTAATGTTATAAATATTAGAATAAAACATGAACCAAGGGTTCGATTTGGAGTGCTACATGATACTACTATAATCAAGAGACTTATTCTTATTATGTGAAAAATTGCAAGCTTCCTTCAGTTGTGTTGTCAGACTTTATATTTCCTGTTCTCTAATAGCTTATGAGTGAATGTTCTTTATTGATGCTCATTCAATCTGCAAGTGATTTTCATCTCACTAGTTGATTGTTTTAGTTGATAATCATAAGTTATTTCCTTGGTTATTAAACCCATTGTGATTGTTTGTATGAAGTGTAATCTGGTTCAATAGATGTTTTCTTCCTCATTTAATCAAACCTTGTCTGATTGCATTATTAGAAGGCCTTGTGAGATTTTATATTTCTAGACAGTCTTGAACACACAGTTCAGTCCCTAGATATTCATCTTGATCCACAAACCACATCCAATATTAAGAAAATATTTCCAAAAAGAGTTAGTTACCAGGCATCTCCGACTTACAACCTAGGAGAGTTTCCTGGAGTGATAACAGCCTCCTTGAGGTAGAAATTAAAACTGTCAGCTACTGAAGAATCACAAACCAAAGAGATGGCAGAGACAGATGGTCAAAAAGAAGAGATTCTAAAATTGATCATGGAGAAAAATGCACAGATCAAAGAGATGGAAGCAGAGCTGAAAAAACTAGTAAAGGAAAAAGAACAAACAAATCCTATGGAGGTCATCCCATTGAGTGCAGTTCCCCTCACAGGAGTTAGCACAACGACTACATCAACAACCACCACTGTAAAACTTCCATCATCTAACACAGTGACATTTCTAGAGACATTTGAAGCTCTAGCAAAGTCAATGGAGGAAATGACTTTAGAAGGAGTAGAAATTAAAAAATTGCAGCAAGAGATGGAGCATCTCCAGAAGATTAAATCTTCTTTCCAATCCAACTATAACACTGAGAGGCACACATCAGAAAAATTGAAGCAGGAGATACAACAACTCCAAATGAAAACAGTTGTGGGAAAAACACTAGCAGAAGCCAAGGAGAACATTTGGATGGATATCTCAAAATCCATGATAGAAATATGGCCCCTTGTGCAGATCATGTTTGAGCAGCACAAATTGGTGTTAAGGAGCAAGCAGGCCATCGGCGGGATCAAGGGAGAGTTGGGAGAAATTCCCACATAAGCAAATGAAATCATCAAGTTTCTAAATTCAAAGGCTAAGGATGAGCTCAAAAGTCTGAAAATTGAGGATAGGACTAAGACTATCCTCGAAGTTAAGAAGGTCCTGACCAAAAGAGGATTAATGTAGAAATTGGAAGAGAGATCCCAAAACATGGATATCGAAGTTCATATATTCTTCAGCAAGATTGATTCTTTGTAGAAGAAAGGCCTTCCTTGTTTGTTGGTTTTAAATGACAAACTGATGACTTTGTCCGACTACAAGCAAAAGATTGCCATGGTGGCAAAGGACAACTCCAATTTCTTAGGGATACAGGGTAGCATAATAGGTAAATAATTTTTAGAGACTCTACAACTCAACCTCAACATCCAACATGAAATCAACTATATTTTCATCACCAAGCCAACTTTCGCAAAATACACAGAAATGGATGAAGTGTATCGAAGACTACTCAAAGTCACCATTCCTAGTCAGCAAAGATGGGAGGATTTGTTCGCTTTGATCGAATAAAGGATGATGTGTACAAACTGAGTTATCATGCAGAGAAGTCAAAGTCAAGTGAATGACTCCCCAATGGCCTTCCCCAAAATCGGCATGAAGAATCCGACAGATCATCAACAGTTCCTACAATTTTGTATTATGTTATCTATTTAGTTATCTTTGGATTTTGACACATCCTGATCATTAATGACAGGATCGCTAGTAATTTTTCTTATAAATACTTCAATTTTTTAAGTAGTCAGGTTTGATCTTTACGCCCAATAAAGTTGTAAGCACTGTAATCGTTTTCAAGAGATCTACCAGTAATAAAAAGGATGTTTCACAAGATTCCTGCATGTTAACTGTTGGTGATGTTTACTCCTCTTCGTTGAATGGTTTTTCTATCTTTGTAATCATTTATGTTTTCTATATATGATCATTTAAAAGAAGTTAAAGTTGCAGAATTTATCTTTGTATACTCTGTTTCAGGATTTTAAAGATCTCAGTGCTTGTCCTCTGATGTTATGATAGAGAAATTCTTGAATGCTTCTTTATCTTAACTGATTATCTCATATTTTCTGCTATCCATCATTTTTATTCTAAAAAATCTATCATTTGCATTATCCTGCCCTGTGAAAACACCTTATAAAATCTGTTCTTTGGTCTCAAAATTTATAAAACAGACCCCATAGCCCAATGGATGCGTAAGCATATTTCATCCATTTTATAAAACATACAACACAGTCTTATTTATTTAACTAGACTAATATCTAGAACCTGAAAAAAAGATAAATCTTATAGAGAAACCCCTCTTTGAAACTAGCAAGGCTAGATCCCAGTTTCGAAGTGGTTGGATAAAGTTACCTCTAATAAATTTCTTCTACCTCATGACAACCTCTGGGAATTTACAGAGCGATAACAACCAGTAAATTATATTATGGTGTAAAACTTACATTTCTAGTTTCAATAGTATTCAATTATGTTCTTTCCAGTTCTTATGTGTGTTCATAGAAGTGTTTGAATTGATTATATATATGAAGAGTGCATGTGTTGATTCTATAAAAGAAGAGGGTTTGAGATACCTCCAACATAGTCACCAATAGGATTAGATATTGTCCAATGTTTGTTTCCTTTCTGCAATAGTTTAGCTACCCTTCTCATTACACCCAGACCAAGGTCACACCATATCGCTTCCATTTAGTTTTGCTAGCATAATTAATTTAGATGTCCTTTTTAATTATTCCTAGACCAGGGTCACAGTAGATCACTTTTGTATGGATACACTATCATAAATAGATTATTTCTCATTTTCATTATGCCTAGACCAAGGTCACAACAGATCGCTTCCATCTGGCTACTCTAGATAGTCAAATCCTATTTTCATTACTTCTGAGTGATTTAGAATTTGGCGACTCTATTTTGGTTCTTTTATATTATCCCTTTCTTCGAGACATTCCTTTTTCTACAAATTCACCATTATAATACCTATTGAGTATATTTCCCTTGCATATAGAGTGCACAACAATTTGAAGGTAACATAAAAATCCATGATTTGACAAAGTAAATGATCCATCTTCTGGATTCCCTTTAAAACAATAGAAAACCCATCAGTTTTGGCACCGTTGTTGGGGAATTTTGAATAATACAACTACTCTTTCAAAGGATTATTCTGTTTCATTATATGTTTCTTTTTACAATTGATTTCTAGATTTTTTTTCCTATTTACCTTGAATGATTCAGTAAGAAAATAATGAGAAAAACCCGTGATCAAAATTTCGAACAAAGAACCCCCTTGAAAGTAACATTGCATGGAGACCACATATAGGAGAGGGACCAAGCCATTCGATCGACCTACCTCATTATTTGTCCCCTATTGCTATCTCATTAGCTAGGAATCGACCTACAAACTCATAGGAAGACCATATATTCACTCCTCCAGAAGCATCATCCTTCGATCAAGATGGATACAGTTTTCCTCAGGGAAGAACTAAAAAAGAATATGGTTATTACTATTGAAATTTTATTTGACTGAAATATTAATTATTGAAAGATTAATTAATTGTCGAAATTTTAATTGAAGGGGGAGATTGTTGAAAAAATAATTAATTTTCATTGAATTATTGAAAGATTTGTTTTCATTGATGTCAACACTTAAACAAGAAGTTGAAAACTATAAACATTGGTTAACAAACTGTATGTCAGTTGCATGTCAAAGTAGTTGTAAGGAAAAATCTAATAAGTTGCATGTGAGTTGCAAGAGAGTTGCATGTCATCATGTGGTGCATGTTAGTTGCATGTCGTGATGCGATCCTCAGTAAAACACAAAGAAGAGTCAATTCAAAAATAACTTATCTGAATCACTTGTGAGTATACAAGTTGGAGATCTAAGGCAGTGAATAGAAGGAAGAGAAGTAAAGTGAAGTAAAACTTTTGTAGGATCGAAGAGTATGGAGAAGAGGTTTTAGACATATATTGTTTGAGTAAATGTGTGTCTTTTAGGAGGAAAAGTGCAGACATCCGCGGGCTACAGTGATTAAAAACATGGATACCTATCAGCAAATAGTGTATAGGGTCACAGACCCGTGAAGAACATTTTTTAAGATTAGGGATCTAAAAATTAGGTCAGCTATAGGATTGAAGGTATGTCTTCTTGTGTGTGTTAGGGTGAGTATTCTGAAGAAATCATAAATAGGTATGTCTTAATGACGTATAAGCATGGATTTGGAGAATTCTCTTATGAATCTTGGTATGAGGTGTGTGTGATTGCAGTCTTAATGAGATATTGATATCATTAGCAGCAAGAGAAATATCATACACAACAGTAGCAATAGGTTATTAGTGACAGAGGTAGTGACATATTGGTCTACATTTATATTTTAGGGTGGTTGGATGGGGCAATGAAAGGGGGTTGTAGTCTCCTTCTGATTGGAGCCAGATAAATTAGGGAGTTAGAGATTACTTATATTTGTATCTTGTAAATAGGGGGTTGGAGCCTCCTTCCATTTGTAGCTGTAGAAATAGGAAGTTGGTGTTTCCAATGAATGTACTCTTTGATAAATAAGAAAAGAATTTCATGGTTTTTTCCCACATTGGGTTTCCACATAAACTTTTGTTGTACTTTATCTATGCATTGAATTATGGTGTTTTGAATGCTCATGATATTTATTGGAGATTTTATATTGTGATTTAAAATTACTAATTGTGCTAATATTGATTCACTCCCCTGTCATTATTTCAACAAGTGGTATCAGAGAAGGTCCTTCAAGAAGCATTCTAACCACTGGAAGGAGATCATGGAATATGCTAAGACCAAAGAACTAGTGTTTGACAGTCAGAACTATACCTTCTGGAATAAGAGGATGAAAACATTTTTACAAGCCCATGGATTTGATGTTTGGTAATCAGTAGTATATGGGTATACAATGCTGGCCACTCCCCCAAAAGATAGATATGGAAAGAAACTCAACGAAAAAAACTCAAAGACTAAAGGTACTATTTTGAGTAGTCTAGTTGATTGAATATTTGTCAATTTTATGCATTATGATAATGCAAAGGAACTTTGGGATAAAATCAAAAATATTTATGAAGGTGGTGCCAAGGTTAAGGGAGCTAAGCTTCAAATTTTCAGAGCTAAGTTTGAACATTTGAAGATGAAGGAAGATGAATACATTGTATCCTACCTTCTGCGAGTTGATGAAATAGTTAACACTATTAAAGGATTGGAAATGGAAATTCATGACTCAGTGGTTGTTCAAAAGGTGTTGATGTCTCTTCCTATGATATTTTATCCTAAAATATAATCCCTAGAAGAAAGAGAAGATATCGATACATTGAGCACGGACGAGATACATGGAATATTTACAACCTATGAAATAAGAATAGAATAGGAGAACCAAGTCACAAAGGAAACAACTTTCAAGGGATCCAATAAAGACAAATAATAAGCACGAGAAAAATTCAAAACCAATTTGTAGTTGTAGTGATGATTCAGACGAAGATGAAGATATGGATAACTTTGTAAGGAAATTAAAGAAAGGAACTGACAAGTATACAAGGTATGTTTCCATTGAAATGTTTTAATTGTGGTGGTATTGGTCATTTTTCTTATAAAATAATAAATAGAGTGATGAAGAAGAAGCTTCTAAAATGGAAAATAAATATCAAAAGGGAAACAAGAGACGAAACGAAAAAAAATTATTCAAGAAAATTTTCTACTCAAAGAAGGACAAATCCTCATCAAATGATAAGGATAATGGCAGTGACATCGATTCATAAAGAGTAATATTCATAGTAGTAGAATATGATTTTGAATAAGAAGGTGAATCTAATCTCAGATAAGAGCTAATTAGTGTATTAGAAGAACTTGAGAAAGAAAGAAAAACAAGTCACTGAAGGAAGAGTTTAAAATGAAAGAGGGATCTCAGAATTCCAATTTTAAAAAACTATAGAAGATGATCATGAGTCTAAAAATTCAAATATAAGAAGAAAAAAGAATTGAGGAAGTGATTAGAATTCATTTATAAGAAAAGGAGAGAACGATTGGAAGCTTGGAAGCAAAAAGAGTCTCTTTGAGGAATGATCTTCAGAAGAAATATGTGTTATCGAAGAGAACCAGAATGTTGGATCAAATCATCAACAATCAAATACCATCCAATGACAGATCCAGACTAGGATACAATCAAGTACATAACAAGAAATTATCGATCTCCAAGACAATGAAACAGGAAACAAGAAAAATAAACTATGCAAATATTGTCACAGATTCATTCAAGAAGGAAGAATGCAATCCCCCAAAGAAAAAAATTCTAGAAATAAAGAAGACTCAAGAAGGTGAATTCAGAAGGAATGCATCATAAAGAATATCATATATTCCTAGGTATCAAATATTCTTTTATGGTCATTGATTTAGTTGTGCTAATTTTGGACATAAAGTTGTAAACTAAAGAGACAATGCCAAGAACATAAGCAACAATTTAGGGTACTTAAATGAAATTTATCCTAGAAGATATTATGAATCATAAAACATAAACCAAAATACCTTTTGTTCATTGAGAAATTAAGTAGAATGCTAGAAATGTAACAATTTTGGTCACATAGAGAAAAATTGTAGATTGACTATTCCACCCAGGGAATCAAAGTAGAACATTAACAGTCAGATATCAAAACCACAAGAGATATGGAAAATAAAGAAGAATCAATGCTCTCTTTCTATACAAGCCCAACACAGGAAACATGATTGGTATGTTGACAGTGGTTGTTCAAAGAATATGACAAGTGACATGAACATGTTTCTAACACTGAATAAAGAAAGAGATGGATCAGTTTGATTTGGAAATAATCATTCAACAAAGATTGTAGGTAGAGGCACAATTAAACTTGGAAACAAAGATTCCATGGAAGAAAATGTTCCATTGGTTGAAGATATGAAGAAACATATGTTGAGTGTAAGTCAAATATGCGACCAAGTACACACACTTCAGTTTGACATAGATAAATGTGAAATTAGAAAACAAGGATCAAGAAAGTTAGTGGAAACATCGATGAGGAATTCAAACAACATATATGTTTTGAATTAAATTGGAAAAGAAAGTTGTTGTTTAGGGAAGGAAAATGAAATTTGGATTTGGCACAGAAGCATGGGTCACATGCACTTTGAAAATCTTGTCAAAATCAACAGAAAGAAGGAAGTAAAATAAATTCCTGGAATTTCAAAGCCAACGAATACTCTATGTAAGCATTGTCTACAGGGAAAACAAACCAAGATCAAGTTAAAATCAAAGGAGTACTCAACAAGAAAACTATTAGATATTGTATATATCGATCTATGTGGACCAACGAGAACAAAGGGATTAAAAGGTGAGAAATACTTCATGCTTCTGATTGATGACTACATAAGAATGGTTGTGGTTTTCTTTCTCTGGAAGAAGTCAAAATCATTTGAGCACTTCAAGATATACAAAGAGATGGTTGAAACAAAGACAAACATGAAAATAAAATGTTTGAGATCAGAAAATGGTGGAGAGTTTACAACAAAATAATTCTTGGATTCTTGTGGTGAACATGAGATAAAAAGGAAATTCTCAACAATGAGGGCACCTCAACAAAATGGAGTTACTGAAAGAAAGAACAAGACAGTGCATGAAATGGACAGAACCTTGTTCAAATATTCCAAGTTGGGTGAAATATTTTGGGCACAAGAAGTACATACAATATTTCATATCTTGAATGGAGTAATGCTCATAAGTAACAATGATAGGGATCCTACGAGATATGGAAATTCCATTGAAAGGAATACCGACAAATGTGAAGAATTTTAGAGTATTTGGAAGCAAGTGATATATCAAAAGAGAAGATGACAGGATTGGAAAATTTGACTCCCGAGTTGACAAAGGAATATTTTTTGTGTACTCAAGAAAAAGAAAGGCATACAAGTTTTTCAATATGAGACTCAATATTGACAAGACAAGTATATGAAATCTCAAAGAAGAAAGAAAATACTCAAAAATTTAGGAAGGAGAAGAGGATTTGAAAGAAGAAGTAGAAGAAGAAGAAGAAGAAGAACATCCAGAAGTATAGCAAGAGGAAGATGACCAGCAAAATATTCAGATATCTCCCAAAACTCCTTGCCATCAAGTGTAGAAAAATCATCCATCAGAAAAAATCATTGGGAATAAATATACAGGAGTTGAAACCTAAATAAAATTATGATCACCAAAACAAAAAAAACTAGCACTATTTTCACAGTTGAACCCAACATTTTTGAAGAAGACAGAATTGATGTACACTGGATAAAAGCTATGGGAAGCAGAACTAGATCAAATAGAGAAGAATGAAACATGGGAACTTGTTACAAGGCATAAATATAAGAACATCATTGGAACAAAATGGCTATTGAAATATAGGTTGAATGAGGATGGATAGGTAACCAGGAATAAATCAAGGTTAGTATGCAAGGGATATGCTCAACTCGAAGGACTAGATTTTGAAGAAACATTTTCCCTAGTTTCCAGAATAGAAATAGTTAGACTGATATTGTCTTATGCATGTTCGAAGAAAATCAAAGTATATCAAATGGATGTAAAATCATCCATCCTAAATGGATAAATAGAAGAGGAATTATACATCGAACAACCAGAAGGATTTATGTTGTCAAAAAAGGAAGATTATGTTTGCAGATTAAACAAGGAACTGTATCGACTCAAACAAGCCCCCACAACATAGTATTCAAGATTGGATAGGTATCTACAACAACAAGGGTTCAAGAAAGGCCATATATACAACAATCTCTATATAAAGGTAAATCAATGAACTATGTTGATAATTGAATTTTATGTTGATGACATTATTTTTGGAAGTGATGATGACAAGATGAGTCACAAATTTCCTAAAGACATGTAGAATGAATTAGAAATGTCATTAATTGGTGAGTTATATTTATTTTTGGGACTCCGCATATGTCAGCAAGATACATGTATTTTCATCTCCCAGACCAAGTATATCAAAGAAATGCTAAATAAGTTTGGAATGGTAGATTGCAAGCCCGTAAGTACTCCCATGCAGACCAATTGCAAATTGAGAAAAGATGATATATCCAAGGATGCAAATCAGAGACTCTAAAGGTCAATGATTGGGAGTTTACTTTATGTAACAACATCAAGACCGAATGTGATGCAAGCAATTGAATAGGTTACAATATTTCAAGAAACATTGAAGGAAACACATGTTATGGAAGTAAAGAGAATATTTAGATATCTCAAAGGAATAAAATACTATGGATTATGGTATCTGAAAGGGAATGATATATAAATAGTTGCATACATATATGTTGATTGGAAAGGAAGTTTTGATTATAGAAGAAGCACAAGTGAAGAAGCCTTCTACTTGGGTTATTTTTTGGTATCCTGTCTGAGAAAGAAATAGTCTTCAGTATCGTTGTCCACACCAAAGCATAGTATATTGCAGTAGCAACATGTTGTGCATATTTTCTCTAGATGAAGAAAACTTTGTAGGACATACAACTAGAATATGACGAGCCTATTCCAATATTATGTGATAATACTAGTGCTATAAGTATATCTAATAATAGAGTGATGCATTCCAATATGAAACACATTCCAATCAAGTTTCAAATACTATGGGAACATGTTATATAGAATAACATCAAGGTTGAGTATGTTGGGACAAAAGAACAGAATGCAAATATCTTCAACAAACCTCTTCTGAGGGATAATTTTGAGTATATTCAACAAAAAGTTGGAGTATTTCCAGCCCCACAATGAATTCTTTTTGAAAGACTTGAATGATTTTTGAATTCCTTTTTATCATAGATGTACATGAGGAAGCACCATGAAAAAGAGGCTTACATATAGGGGAGCATCCCCAAGGATAATTCATCCCTTTCCATTGATGTCAAAGGGGGAGAGAAAAACAAAGGCATGGAAAGGAAGAGAAGAGGCACAAAGACATGGGGAGACAACATGAACATCAGGAGTGTTGTTTCTAATTATTTCCATGAATGCCAAAGGGGGATATTGTTGAAGGATTAATTGATTGAAAGATTAATTATTCAAATATTAATGAATTGTCGAAATTTAAATTGAAGGGGGAGATTTTTGAAAGTTTTATTAATTTTCGAAAGATTAGTTGTCATTGAATTGTTGAAATATTGGTTGTAATTGATGTCAACCATTGAATAGGAAGTCAACAACTATAAAAATTGGTTAACAAGTTGCATGTCAGTTGCATGTCAAAGTAGTTGTAAACAAAAGTTAACAAGTTTCATGTGAGTAGCATGAGAGTTGCATGTCATCATGAGTTGCACGTCAGTTGCATGTCATCATGAGATCCTCATTAAAACACAGAGAAGAGTTAATTGGAAAATCACTTTTGTGAATCACTTCTGAGTATACAGGTTGGAGATATGAGGTAGTGAGTCAAAGAAATATAATTCTAGTGAAGTAAGAAGCTTGCAAGAGGTGAGAGTATGAAGAAGAGGTTTGAAAAAAAATTGTTTGATTAAATCTACGGCTTTGAACATGAAAAAAAAGGACATATGTGGGCTACAGTGAGGAAAAACATGGATGCCCGTGGGAACATAATGCATAGAGTCATGGACCTATGAGAAAAATTTATGAAGATTAGGGATATAAAACTTAGGTTAGCTACAGTATTAAAGGTATATCTTCCTGTGTTTGTTAGGGTGAGTATTATGATGAAATCATAAATAGGTATGTCTTAATTATTCATAATAATTGATTTGGATAATTCTCTTATGAATATTGGTATGAGGTGTGTATGATTGCAGTATTGATGAGATATTGATATCAATAGTAGCAACAAAAATATCAGAGTCATCAACAACAACAAGTTATCAATGACAAAGGTAGTGAAGTATTGGTCTACATTTATATTTCAACATGGTTGAACGGGGCAAGGAAAGGGGGTTGTATCCTCCTTTTGGTTGGAGTGGGATAAATTAGGGAGTTGGAGCTTCCTTCAGGTTGTAGGATGTAAATAGGGGGTTGGAGCCTCGTTCCATTTGTATCCATAGAAACAGGAAGTCGGTGCTTCCAATGAATGTACTCTATGATAACTATGATAAGCATTCCATGGTTTTTTACCGCATTTGGTTTCCACATAAAATTCATGTGCACTTTGTCTATGCATTGAATTATGGTGTTTTGAATGCCCATGATATTTAATGGAGGCTTTATATTGTGATTAAAAATTACTAATTCTTCTCATACCAATTTAGTCCCGCCCCTCACTATTTCAACAAATACTACCCAAAGCAAGAAATCCAAGGGCCAATCACATCGTCTGAGGAGCATTTTGAAGACAAGTTCCACAAAATGGTAGAAGAAGCCGACAAATATGAATTCAAGGAGGAGGTTTCCACTCTTAAATTCCCCATCCAAGAAGATGGAAGTGATACAAAGATGAAAACATTCCTCACTCCTCCTTTCCCATCTTCAATAGATCTTCTAGTAAATACCCAAAAAATTTCTTTTTCAAGTTCGATGTCCTATGTTGAAGCTACGACTATGTTCATGATACTCAAAAGTTGAAACTCTTCCCTGCCACCCTCAAGGGAGCCACTCTGAAATGGTTTATGGGGATGGAAAGAGATAGTATTAGCTCATGGGAACAAATGAGATAAAAATTCATCAAGAAATATCAATATTACTGCAAGGACAGGGACAGAGAGGATGAAATATTTTTTATGACTCAGAGGGAAGTGTTATACCATAAATTACCACATCAATTGAATATGTGAGATGGTTTAGTCCTTTTCCCTAACTTGCAAACTGAAATCACATCTTGCTTCATAAAACTCATCTAAAAAACAACATTGTTGTTTCCATTCGTAGGTCACCCATGTGCAAACCACATATATCCACACCTTTCTATTTTGCAATTTGCAAATGCCCTAAAAAAATGAAAAAATAAAAATATTCCACATTTAAAGGAGTGTTTTTGGTTGGGCTCATTCTCAAACTCCCCTTGGCTTGTAATCAATATAATTCAACCATATTAACCCATTGAGGATGGTATAAAGTATCCTATGAGGGAATGGATGAGGAGGAGAAACTAGGTGCAATATTATGATGATGAATTGGCAAGCTTCTCTATTTTCCTTGATCCTCTAAGTAACATCCACCTGATCTAGATCTTTTTTTCCAGTACTCCTTCTTCTCTCTTATATGACCATACAGTGTGTTCCTATCCCTTTTGGTTCATCCGAGGAAGGGCCATATTTCTGAGTTGATGCTTGAAGGACCAGTGGAGGAACCTTCACGGTTGGCTTCAAGGCAGTGCCAATGGTTAGAGTTAGGTTGTAACTACCTACTTATATTGTTTTTAATATAAGAGTTCTCTTTCCCTCCATGCATGTGTAAATTGATTTAAGTTATTTCTATATGTTATATTGTGTCATATACTTTAATTTTTTCACATTATATGTATGATTTGAACTCATAACTACCTTGGTGCAGTAAGGACTTGATCTCCTTTTGCAAGTTTATATCAGTGAAGATCAGGGGTAAATCAAAGGTGGAGAGTGAGGATTCACATCATACATAGGATGCAAGGTGTGAGGCCTCTCATTATCTCCTTCTCTCCTTCTCTCTTTCTGTCCTCAAAGTAGTTATTTTCTTATAGCATTGTTGTGTGTGAGGGTAGGTTCTATCTTTTACATGTGGCATTTCTCTGTTGTGACACGACCCAAGGTCATAGGGGGGAAATCCAGTAACAGGAAGAGGAAATATTACAAGACTATCTAGAATTATTCCAATATAATATGTAGTGGGAAAGGAAACACTCATTAAGCGAGGATACTCTCAAGGTATTATTATTATTAAAGGGAGTGAGGGAATAATGCATTTATCTCCTCAACTTGATGAGTGGAGGAGATGTATCTTGGCTCCCCTGTGAAAGTATTTGTGATCTATGCTAGAGGTATGCTTGTGGTACCTCATACATTGGTAACGAAACATGAGATATGATGACAAGATACAAACATATAAGTAGTGGAGGGGTCACTACAGTTGAGATCAAGAATATACTAGAAGAATTCAATACAAAAATACTCAGCTCCCTAAGTTCACAACAGGACACACTACAACTATAGAGGCAAAAAAAAGAGGTAGAGAATGCTTTGGAAATATTATTCCCAAGGTGTAAGAAGAAACACCCAAAAAGAGCATGCCAATTGGATCAGATATAAATCTATGAGATATGTGAATAGGATCATCCTACATTTAAATTTCCATCCCTGCTGATATTGAACGAAGATTACCAAGAAACAAATGGGGAAGCTGAGAAGATGTGTCTTATCATGAAAACGAGACCATGGAAACCCCATCCCTCAGGTGTGAACCCAAAATAATCTCAATATTTCAATCCTTATGGTCTTAATTATTCAACATAGTATCCCACTTAGTAGTTCTATGCACCAAATCCCCAATGGATTCTCTCTCCTTCTCCAAAACACCCATGGAAACAAGGTGGAAGAACCATCCTTTTTGAGGAACACAACAAACTTGGCCCCAACAAGTCATGCAAACCTTACCACCACCATAGACACAACCATAAAAACCCAATATTTCTCCCCCTTGACCACAACTCCTTGCACAAGCACTCTCTAACCCAAAAAATCGACCTACCCATCCAACATGTGCTGCTAGATTCAAAACCTTCCTTCATATTGAAGTACTCTTGTAAAGTTCCAAGATATACACTTAAGATCACAGAAGCTCTTAAATAACCAAAATATTGAGGTTACCATTGAATATTACCAAGAGGACAACCCAAAGTAGGAGCCTCCACAAGAGAAACCTCCCGAGACAAATCCCAACCAAATTAATAAAGTGCCATTGGTCCCTCCATATCCTAAGCGATTAAACCTAGAAAAGAAACCCACACATCTAGAATTTGACATCATAGGAGAAGTTAAAAAAGTTTGCATATGAATCCCTCTTTTAGAGAATATCAAATATGTCCCAATATACTCCAAGGATATAAGGAAATTAGGTCTTTGAAAACCTAGGAGAAAAATGAAACACCCCCAAACTGTCCATGCCATAGGAAAATTGGAAGACTTAATGCTAGGAAAAGTGAGTACAACCAAATACTATGATCTGGGAAAACCATTAGTAAACTTCCATATCAATAAAAAATTTATTCCCTATACCCTAATTGACCTTGGTGCAACAATCAATGTCATGACCTGAGAAAATATGGAATCCTTGGGGTTGGTCAATCTTTAACAAACTCCCACAGTGTTGTAATTAGCATATAGATCCTCCATTAAACCTAGCAGAATTATATAAGATGTCATTATCTCAGTAGACTATTGGGAACATCCATCCAAATTCATAGTCATCCAACCCAAGTATTCCTCAGGAGGTGTTGATGTTTGAATCCATTAAGACTGGAACAGCAACCTTATGAGGATATAGATCCCCCTGCATTTGTATAGAGGTGGTACTCCTCTGTTATGGTTTTCATGGGACTCTATGTCTTTAGAATGTGGGACTTTATAGAAGTCCACCATGGTAATTTTAGAAAAAGTAAATATGCAAAAAAAACAAAAAATGTTTTTTTTTTTATTTTCTTTTAAGGAAATTTCTTGAGAATGGACCACGAACCACACGCATTCATACATTTAAAGTAAATAAGGAAAATTTCCTCACATCCATCATAGTTTGGCTAAATATTTATGATCACATAAAAATAAAAGGAAATGATATGCATGCATAAGAGAGGTTTGACAGAGTGATACATGGGAAACTCAAATAAAGATAATGATAGATCAACCTCAAATACTTTATATTCATAAAACTAGGTTACAAAGTATAGTCAAGATTGTTCCCAAAATAGCTCTCTTCAAATTTCTAAAAAATATATAGTTTATTACATATTCTTCGAAATTTAAATGTGTTTTTCATGAAGACTAGGATTGGGGCTCGTGCAAACCATAAAGAAAATATATATAAGAAAGAATTTTTTAGAAGGAATAAATTAGGTGGTGGAAGACAACAAGACCTGGTAAGAAGAAAAAGGAAATTATCAGTGTAAGGTTAAACCTTTCTATTTAAAGAGGTGGAGTAACTGTATGAAGGAATTGATAAAGAAAAAAAGATTTGATCAGTATGAACTTACTATGATGGTATCTCTCTCTTTGTAACTTACTTTATGATGTCCTTTTATTTCTTTCATCAATGATTATAGGAACCGTCTCAATTTCCTTTTTCCCTTCATTGGTCAGTTTGTCGATAGATTTTTTAAAACACTCTTCGATGTAGCTTCTCATTGGTGCCACGTTGATTTCATGCTGGATTTTTATATTGAATATATCACCCTTCAAGTCCCTTATATCAATGGAAACACTATTCAATATATTTTTTTTTTACTGAATAATCCACTAGCCTGTTGTCTACATCATATTCAGTATACTCAAGAATGCCATAGCACTTTTCAAATGATAACCCTTTAAAGATATCAACTTGTTTGTCAAAGGATTGATTGGTTAGGAAAAATGAGTTGAGGATAAATTTGGGGCCTTATACCTCATTGGTTCTTCCATCTAGGCCTATCTCAGTCAACCTCTTGAATAGTTCTTCCTTATTTAATACATCTTGGTCACATGCTTGGACAATGATATTCAAGTTTTTAACCTTTTCCTTCCAGCATGTGTTCAATTGTTTTATCTAGTTCAAAGAAGGCAGATCCTCCTCTCTTCTTCTCAACTCTTTCATATTGTTAACCTTAAAACTGAAGGGTATGACTGCGTCAAGGTAAAAAACTTTTTAATTTTTCAAATCCTCTTGCAAATGTTCATGGAAGGCATGTGCCCTCGTTCCAAAAGAAACCATGTTCTTTGACATCTCCCAAGCCTCTATAATGAGTTCCATTCTTTTCTTAATGTTCTTCTCCACATGGCCCCTGGCTGATGTGAGTAGGCTTGAAGATACTTCTAATTTTGTTGCAGGTGTGGTAGGCCCAATCATTTTTAAAGGACTAGAAATTCCTAGAAGAGGCATTAAAGATTCTTCCAATTATTTGATTCTTTCCTTTAACTTGGTGTTCTATGTTTCAAGGCCTCCAGTAGAATAGTCTATATCATCTCCAGTTGCTTGGTGAATTTGGGAAATTTGGGAAGGCCGCATGTTCTGTAGGTTAA
Organism: Picea engelmannii; assembly: GCA_009831015.1. Taxonomy (NCBI): domain Eukaryota; kingdom Viridiplantae; phylum Streptophyta; class Pinopsida; order Pinales; family Pinaceae; genus Picea; species Picea engelmannii. The sequence continues at coordinate 112,574 of ML807958.1, forward strand.
CCTATGAATGATATTTCCACTTTTTATTCTTTACATCTATTTTCTCAATAATTAAATTTTTAAACTCACTGTAAAAAACAACGTTCTGAAATACAAAAGAATCTTCTTCATCGAAGGTCTTGCTCTCAATTATTTCCATTAGAGGATTTTATTGAGCCATTTCCCCTAGTTGATTAGCGTTGGGGAACAATTTTTCAATATCAATCTCGATTTCCATATCCTCAAGGGATAAGTCGTGGATGTCACTTTTGACTCGAGGTTCTTCCTCTTCTTGCACAATTTTTTTTCTTTTATTCCTCAATGGAATTTTATGGGAGCTTTCAATTTTTCTCAAAGGAGGGTTCTTATGTCCTCCCCCGCCTGAATAAATGTGGGTAACTTTCTAATTGGTTGGGTCATTGGAGCACTTCTCTGATATGTTGAAATTTTTGGAGTGAGAGTTGACGATTTGGAACTCTCGCCGAGACCTTTTCCTTTCTATTTGTATGACTCATTGGTGTTGACTATTGTTTTCAGGTCACCAGTGCCATGAGAAGGAGTGCCCAAGTCATTATTTATGTCTTCATTTAGAATAGTATTAATAAAAGAATTTTTGAAGCCAATTTCCAATAGATGTTCTACAAAAACTATGATAGGGTCGAACCCTTTTATCCATTCAACATATCTTAGATTCAGGTTGTGGAAGTGGCATGAAAATTCATTAATTTTATTCATATTTTTGAATATGAAATCCCCAACTTTCCAAGGCAGAGGAATGAATTGATTTTTTCTCTTTTCATGGAAAAAATGCAACCAATACCTGTACTACCTTTCTACTTCAATAAAAAACATTTTGTCAGATATGTGGCATGGAGGCAAGGAAGGATTTTCCTTGGAATAGAAAATCCTTATTACATTGTAATTCTCCATTTGTTCCAGTGTCCCCTTCCTATCCATAAACTTACTCTCCTATTCAGATATCTAGGGGGTGTCCTTTCCAAATAGAAAACCTTTAAAAAATGAGACAAAGTAACTAAAAACTTCATAAAAATGATGGGAGGGTTTGTGCCTCCATAATGTTTGATACCAGAAGGTTACCAGGTCGAATTCATATTTTACCTTCTTACACACAGATTATCTCCTATACTGACAACAATGTGCTATTGTGAAAACCAAATAATAGGACATAGATAATTTATTCTCCTTTTTGTATTGTGAAAATTGGGAAGATATTTCAATGAAAATCAACTTTTCCCAATTGAAAATTACCCGTTCCTTGACCGTAAAGTATAAAATGTAAAGATTCATGTAGGAAATGTTGGTTGTAGTTTATTGTCATGTTACCCTCATGAAAAGCCAAGCATTTTCCTGGAAGGGATTTTTAAATGAGCCAACCTGCAATCTCATGATGTATTCGAGGGTGACAGTTGAGTTCTCTAGTAACTCATGTAAGAGGTCCAACCCATTTTCATGATTCATTAATAATTATCCGCAATATTCACCCTTTAAGGTAAGTGTTGGATCGAGAAGTCTCAACATATTTCAAAATATCTTAGGCGACAGAGAGAAAGGGGAATGGTATCACAATTAAATGATCCTTGGGCTTGGAATATATCTCTTGATGCACCCGGAAACCAACTCCTTACATTCAAAAACTTCTGGGATGCGGCCTGCACGAGTGATTCCAAACGTTTAGATTACTTCCTTCTGGGAAGAAGGGGATGAGTAGTAAGAATATGCTCTAGACCAATGAAATTTTTGATCCTCATGCCCAAAAACGTTCAATGTATCTCCATAGAATTATTTTCGAGTTGCTTCCATAAGTTGAAAAAAATGTTCCTTTACTCCAAATAATGTTTAGAATGAATTCTTGATAATATAATCCTCTGCACATCTTGGTTTAATGTGTTATAATAGGAGATATCCTTGAGCCCTTTGCTTATTAATGAAAATATTTACAGAACCTGCATGATGAGTTGTTAGCATTAAATAATACTAAATTATTATTGGGAAAATCACGAATGTGGAGGAGACGGATGAGAGTGAAATAGGATTTAAGATTTTTATGAACCTGGGAACCTAAGAACCCACGAACCAACACCTGCAAAAGGTCAAAAAATGACCAGGTGTTGTAATGCGGTCGGTCGGACTTAACAAAGGACAGATGAGATACTTAGGAGTTGGGGGGGTCCAATGGTTGAAATGTATATTTCAGATCTTTTGGATGCAAAATGTAGATCACAAAACATGGGATATGAAAGCTTGACCCCGCCAACCTGGGAACCTGCGACTGCAAAAAATGGATAAGTATAGGATAATGTGGCAGTCGATAGAACTTGTGATGTGAGGGTGTGGATGGAGATGAGGATACATAAGTCTACCAACATGGGAACCCACGAACCCAACGTTTTGGAAAAATGAATAAGTATAAGAACTAGAAAGGAAAAATAGAAGGAAAAAAGAAAAGGGAAAAAAAAAGGGTAAGTATAGAAGAGGGAAAAGAAGGGGAAAAAAAAAGATGGGAAAATAGAAAAGGGGAGGGAAATTTTGGAAGCGGGAATTGATATCAATAGGTGGTTATCCTTTTATTCTAGGATGATTGTGGCTATTACCTATCGATGCCTATATCGGTTGCAGGTCAGGAAGCATGACAATTTCCCACAATGTATCAAAGAAACAACTTACTCTATACCATATTTACAAACCAAATGTTGAAAGAGAATCCCCAATATGGGTGGAAGATTAAGAAAATGATGATGACAAGGTATCTCAGGAGGTTCTCATGATATACCAATAGCTCGCCATCAAGGTTAAAACAAAAGGTGAAAAAATTAGTGACATCTTAGTCACTTCCCCATCATCTTATGAGTGCCATTTGGAACAAATTTTAGTTTAGGGGGTGCAAGAAAACCTTTCTCCCAATAATGCACATCATGAGCCAACTGAATACCCTACTATCAAGAAAATTAGTTCTCTCTCTGAGCTAGTAGAGATCCATCTAGGAAAATTCCTAAACATTAACCAAAAACTATCTCAACCAAAAAATAAGTAACTCATCGAAGTTTTAAAGAGAAATAATGAGTCCTTTTCTTGGGATTATATGGACATGAAGGGAATTCATCTAGATTTATGTACCCACAACATATACATCAAGGAAGGGTGTATGCCTATATTCCATTTGTAGTGAAGGATGAACCTCACACTGAAAGAAATTGTGAAGGAAGAGCTACAAAAACTACTCTTTGTAGGCTTCATTTACCCCATCTATGATATCCATTGGGTTACTCCTCTTTTTATAGTCCCCAAGAAAAATGGAAAATGGATAATTTTCATCGATTATAGGGAATTGAATAAATCCACTCACAAATACCACTTCCCATTTCCCTTTATTAACCAAGTTCTAGACACAATTGTGGGGAAGAATCACTTTTCATTCCTTGATGGATTTACTGGGTGCAACCGGGTTTAGACTTCCCTAGAAGACAAATAAAATACCACCTTTACTTGTCCTTAAGGGACATTCACATATAGGGTTTTACCATTTTTGTTATGTAACCCCCCAACATTTTTCCATAGGATCGCACTCGACATATTTTCTTATTTAATACATGACAACATGGAGGTGTACTTGGATGACTTCTCTATCTACATTGACACCTTCACAAATTCCCTCACCAATTTGGAAAATGTGCTAAAAATGTATATAGAGACTAATGTAGCCCTCAATAATGAAAAAAATGTTATGATGACGATGCAAGGCATCGTCTTAATGGATTATATATCCCCTACTGGAATACAGGTGGAACCAACAAAGATACAAGAAATACTTGATCTTTTGCCTCTAACTACTCAAAAGGAGGTGAGGAGTATCTTGGGAAAAACTAGGTATTATAGGCGCTTCATCAATAATTTTTATAGGATTCCATGTTGCCTCTTTCTATCAATAACAAAGAATGTGATGTTATATTGGAGAAATAAATTCCAGGATGCCTTTGAAGAATAAAAAAATATATTAACAACAACACTTGTTTTACAAGGGTTATATTGGTTGCTACCATTCCACATATCAATAGTTGTGTCAAACACATCCATTGAGGCCATGCTGGGAAAACAGGAGAATCAAGGACCACATGTCATCTACTTTATCAACAATAATCTCGTGATGACAAAATTAAACTATACAGTAACAAATAAATAATTCCTTATTGTAATCTATGCCATCGATAAATTTTGGCACTGTGTAATAGGACATTCTATAATTTTACACACAGGTCACTCAAAAATTAAATATATAATGAACAAACCCATCACTAATGCTAGAGTGACTAGGTGGATTTTTTTTTTGAAATAATTTGATGTGACCATTATGGAGAGGAAGGCAAGGAAAATGTGGTGGCTTATTTTCTCTCTAGACTAAAAATAGACAAAACCCCCTGCCAGTGAAAGACATTTTTCCTGATGAGCATTTATTCACAATATCCACTAACAAGCCTTGGAATGCATATATTGATAATGACTTCTCTATAGGAAAATGCATTCCTCATCTATCACCAAAAGAGTGGTACAAGGTTGTAAAACAAAGTGTCCAATATTCTTGGATTGAATTATGTCTCTTCTATACAAGACCACACTTTGTTATTAGGCACTTCATGAGGGAAGAAGACATTTGCGACATATTAAGAGCATGCCACAATGGTCCCTACAGAGGAAAATTTATAGGCCAAATAAAAGGATATAAGATACTCAATATTGGGTATTATTGACCCACTATCATCCACAACACCAAGGAATATGTGAGGAGATGCGATAATTTCCAACGAATGAGATGACTAGTGCAGACAGACGATATTCCCTTACAAATGCAATTGGTGTTGGAACCTTTTGAGAAATTGTCCCTAGACTTCATAGAACCTATTAATCCTCCATTTCGATATAATTACTACATGCTAGTCTCCACAGATTATGTTACC
>ML807958.1:128315-150424 GCA_009831015.1 Picea engelmannii
TCATTACACCCAGACCAAGGTCACACCATATCGCTTCCATTTAGTTTTGCTAGCATAATTAATTTAGATGTCCTTTTTAATTATTCCTAGACCAGGGTCACAGTAGATCACTTTTGTATGGATACACTATCATAAATAGATTATTTCTCATTTTCATTATGCCTAGACCAAGGTCACAACAGATCGCTTCCATCTGGCTACTCTAGATAGTCAAATCCTATTTTCATTACTTCTGAGTGATTTAGAATTTGGCGACTCTATTTTGGTTCTTTTATATTATCCCTTTCTTCGAGACATTCCTTTTTCTACAAATTCACCATTATAATACCTATTGAGTATATTTCCCTTGCATATAGAGTGCACAACAATTTGAAGGTAACATAAAAATCCATGATTTGACAAAGTAAATGATCCATCTTCTGGATTCCCTTTAAAACAATAGAAAACCCATCAGTTTTGGCACCGTTGTTGGGGAATTTTGAATAATACAACTACTCTTTCAAAGGATTATTCTGTTTCATTATATGTTTCTTTTTACAATTGATTTCTAGATTTTTTTTCCTATTTACCTTGAATGATTCAGTAAGAAAATAATGAGAAAAACCCGTGATCAAAATTTCGAACAAAGAACCCCCTTGAAAGTAACATTGCATGGAGACCACATATAGGAGAGGGACCAAGCCATTCGATCGACCTACCTCATTATTTGTCCCCTATTGCTATCTCATTAGCTAGGAATCGACCTACAAACTCATAGGAAGACCATATATTCACTCCTCCAGAAGCATCATCCTTCGATCAAGATGGATACAGTTTTCCTCAGGGAAGAACTAAAAAAGAATATGGTTATTACTATTGAAATTTTATTTGACTGAAATATTAATTATTGAAAGATTAATTAATTGTCGAAATTTTAATTGAAGGGGGAGATTGTTGAAAAAATAATTAATTTTCATTGAATTATTGAAAGATTTGTTTTCATTGATGTCAACACTTAAACAAGAAGTTGAAAACTATAAACATTGGTTAACAAACTGTATGTCAGTTGCATGTCAAAGTAGTTGTAAGGAAAAATCTAATAAGTTGCATGTGAGTTGCAAGAGAGTTGCATGTCATCATGTGGTGCATGTTAGTTGCATGTCGTGATGCGATCCTCAGTAAAACACAAAGAAGAGTCAATTCAAAAATAACTTATCTGAATCACTTGTGAGTATACAAGTTGGAGATCTAAGGCAGTGAATAGAAGGAAGAGAAGTAAAGTGAAGTAAAACTTTTGTAGGATCGAAGAGTATGGAGAAGAGGTTTTAGACATATATTGTTTGAGTAAATGTGTGTCTTTTAGGAGGAAAAGTGCAGACATCCGCGGGCTACAGTGATTAAAAACATGGATACCTATCAGCAAATAGTGTATAGGGTCACAGACCCGTGAAGAACATTTTTTAAGATTAGGGATCTAAAAATTAGGTCAGCTATAGGATTGAAGGTATGTCTTCTTGTGTGTGTTAGGGTGAGTATTCTGAAGAAATCATAAATAGGTATGTCTTAATGACGTATAAGCATGGATTTGGAGAATTCTCTTATGAATCTTGGTATGAGGTGTGTGTGATTGCAGTCTTAATGAGATATTGATATCATTAGCAGCAAGAGAAATATCATACACAACAGTAGCAATAGGTTATTAGTGACAGAGGTAGTGACATATTGGTCTACATTTATATTTTAGGGTGGTTGGATGGGGCAATGAAAGGGGGTTGTAGTCTCCTTCTGATTGGAGCCAGATAAATTAGGGAGTTAGAGATTACTTATATTTGTATCTTGTAAATAGGGGGTTGGAGCCTCCTTCCATTTGTAGCTGTAGAAATAGGAAGTTGGTGTTTCCAATGAATGTACTCTTTGATAAATAAGAAAAGAATTTCATGGTTTTTTCCCACATTGGGTTTCCACATAAACTTTTGTTGTACTTTATCTATGCATTGAATTATGGTGTTTTGAATGCTCATGATATTTATTGGAGATTTTATATTGTGATTTAAAATTACTAATTGTGCTAATATTGATTCACTCCCCTGTCATTATTTCAACAAGTGGTATCAGAGAAGGTCCTTCAAGAAGCATTCTAACCACTGGAAGGAGATCATGGAATATGCTAAGACCAAAGAACTAGTGTTTGACAGTCAGAACTATACCTTCTGGAATAAGAGGATGAAAACATTTTTACAAGCCCATGGATTTGATGTTTGGTAATCAGTAGTATATGGGTATACAATGCTGGCCACTCCCCCAAAAGATAGATATGGAAAGAAACTCAACGAAAAAAACTCAAAGACTAAAGGTACTATTTTGAGTAGTCTAGTTGATTGAATATTTGTCAATTTTATGCATTATGATAATGCAAAGGAACTTTGGGATAAAATCAAAAATATTTATGAAGGTGGTGCCAAGGTTAAGGGAGCTAAGCTTCAAATTTTCAGAGCTAAGTTTGAACATTTGAAGATGAAGGAAGATGAATACATTGTATCCTACCTTCTGCGAGTTGATGAAATAGTTAACACTATTAAAGGATTGGAAATGGAAATTCATGACTCAGTGGTTGTTCAAAAGGTGTTGATGTCTCTTCCTATGATATTTTATCCTAAAATATAATCCCTAGAAGAAAGAGAAGATATCGATACATTGAGCACGGACGAGATACATGGAATATTTACAACCTATGAAATAAGAATAGAATAGGAGAACCAAGTCACAAAGGAAACAACTTTCAAGGGATCCAATAAAGACAAATAATAAGCACGAGAAAAATTCAAAACCAATTTGTAGTTGTAGTGATGATTCAGACGAAGATGAAGATATGGATAACTTTGTAAGGAAATTAAAGAAAGGAACTGACAAGTATACAAGGTATGTTTCCATTGAAATGTTTTAATTGTGGTGGTATTGGTCATTTTTCTTATAAAATAATAAATAGAGTGATGAAGAAGAAGCTTCTAAAATGGAAAATAAATATCAAAAGGGAAACAAGAGACGAAACGAAAAAAAATTATTCAAGAAAATTTTCTACTCAAAGAAGGACAAATCCTCATCAAATGATAAGGATAATGGCAGTGACATCGATTCATAAAGAGTAATATTCATAGTAGTAGAATATGATTTTGAATAAGAAGGTGAATCTAATCTCAGATAAGAGCTAATTAGTGTATTAGAAGAACTTGAGAAAGAAAGAAAAACAAGTCACTGAAGGAAGAGTTTAAAATGAAAGAGGGATCTCAGAATTCCAATTTTAAAAAACTATAGAAGATGATCATGAGTCTAAAAATTCAAATATAAGAAGAAAAAAGAATTGAGGAAGTGATTAGAATTCATTTATAAGAAAAGGAGAGAACGATTGGAAGCTTGGAAGCAAAAAGAGTCTCTTTGAGGAATGATCTTCAGAAGAAATATGTGTTATCGAAGAGAACCAGAATGTTGGATCAAATCATCAACAATCAAATACCATCCAATGACAGATCCAGACTAGGATACAATCAAGTACATAACAAGAAATTATCGATCTCCAAGACAATGAAACAGGAAACAAGAAAAATAAACTATGCAAATATTGTCACAGATTCATTCAAGAAGGAAGAATGCAATCCCCCAAAGAAAAAAATTCTAGAAATAAAGAAGACTCAAGAAGGTGAATTCAGAAGGAATGCATCATAAAGAATATCATATATTCCTAGGTATCAAATATTCTTTTATGGTCATTGATTTAGTTGTGCTAATTTTGGACATAAAGTTGTAAACTAAAGAGACAATGCCAAGAACATAAGCAACAATTTAGGGTACTTAAATGAAATTTATCCTAGAAGATATTATGAATCATAAAACATAAACCAAAATACCTTTTGTTCATTGAGAAATTAAGTAGAATGCTAGAAATGTAACAATTTTGGTCACATAGAGAAAAATTGTAGATTGACTATTCCACCCAGGGAATCAAAGTAGAACATTAACAGTCAGATATCAAAACCACAAGAGATATGGAAAATAAAGAAGAATCAATGCTCTCTTTCTATACAAGCCCAACACAGGAAACATGATTGGTATGTTGACAGTGGTTGTTCAAAGAATATGACAAGTGACATGAACATGTTTCTAACACTGAATAAAGAAAGAGATGGATCAGTTTGATTTGGAAATAATCATTCAACAAAGATTGTAGGTAGAGGCACAATTAAACTTGGAAACAAAGATTCCATGGAAGAAAATGTTCCATTGGTTGAAGATATGAAGAAACATATGTTGAGTGTAAGTCAAATATGCGACCAAGTACACACACTTCAGTTTGACATAGATAAATGTGAAATTAGAAAACAAGGATCAAGAAAGTTAGTGGAAACATCGATGAGGAATTCAAACAACATATATGTTTTGAATTAAATTGGAAAAGAAAGTTGTTGTTTAGGGAAGGAAAATGAAATTTGGATTTGGCACAGAAGCATGGGTCACATGCACTTTGAAAATCTTGTCAAAATCAACAGAAAGAAGGAAGTAAAATAAATTCCTGGAATTTCAAAGCCAACGAATACTCTATGTAAGCATTGTCTACAGGGAAAACAAACCAAGATCAAGTTAAAATCAAAGGAGTACTCAACAAGAAAACTATTAGATATTGTATATATCGATCTATGTGGACCAACGAGAACAAAGGGATTAAAAGGTGAGAAATACTTCATGCTTCTGATTGATGACTACATAAGAATGGTTGTGGTTTTCTTTCTCTGGAAGAAGTCAAAATCATTTGAGCACTTCAAGATATACAAAGAGATGGTTGAAACAAAGACAAACATGAAAATAAAATGTTTGAGATCAGAAAATGGTGGAGAGTTTACAACAAAATAATTCTTGGATTCTTGTGGTGAACATGAGATAAAAAGGAAATTCTCAACAATGAGGGCACCTCAACAAAATGGAGTTACTGAAAGAAAGAACAAGACAGTGCATGAAATGGACAGAACCTTGTTCAAATATTCCAAGTTGGGTGAAATATTTTGGGCACAAGAAGTACATACAATATTTCATATCTTGAATGGAGTAATGCTCATAAGTAACAATGATAGGGATCCTACGAGATATGGAAATTCCATTGAAAGGAATACCGACAAATGTGAAGAATTTTAGAGTATTTGGAAGCAAGTGATATATCAAAAGAGAAGATGACAGGATTGGAAAATTTGACTCCCGAGTTGACAAAGGAATATTTTTTGTGTACTCAAGAAAAAGAAAGGCATACAAGTTTTTCAATATGAGACTCAATATTGACAAGACAAGTATATGAAATCTCAAAGAAGAAAGAAAATACTCAAAAATTTAGGAAGGAGAAGAGGATTTGAAAGAAGAAGTAGAAGAAGAAGAAGAAGAAGAACATCCAGAAGTATAGCAAGAGGAAGATGACCAGCAAAATATTCAGATATCTCCCAAAACTCCTTGCCATCAAGTGTAGAAAAATCATCCATCAGAAAAAATCATTGGGAATAAATATACAGGAGTTGAAACCTAAATAAAATTATGATCACCAAAACAAAAAAAACTAGCACTATTTTCACAGTTGAACCCAACATTTTTGAAGAAGACAGAATTGATGTACACTGGATAAAAGCTATGGGAAGCAGAACTAGATCAAATAGAGAAGAATGAAACATGGGAACTTGTTACAAGGCATAAATATAAGAACATCATTGGAACAAAATGGCTATTGAAATATAGGTTGAATGAGGATGGATAGGTAACCAGGAATAAATCAAGGTTAGTATGCAAGGGATATGCTCAACTCGAAGGACTAGATTTTGAAGAAACATTTTCCCTAGTTTCCAGAATAGAAATAGTTAGACTGATATTGTCTTATGCATGTTCGAAGAAAATCAAAGTATATCAAATGGATGTAAAATCATCCATCCTAAATGGATAAATAGAAGAGGAATTATACATCGAACAACCAGAAGGATTTATGTTGTCAAAAAAGGAAGATTATGTTTGCAGATTAAACAAGGAACTGTATCGACTCAAACAAGCCCCCACAACATAGTATTCAAGATTGGATAGGTATCTACAACAACAAGGGTTCAAGAAAGGCCATATATACAACAATCTCTATATAAAGGTAAATCAATGAACTATGTTGATAATTGAATTTTATGTTGATGACATTATTTTTGGAAGTGATGATGACAAGATGAGTCACAAATTTCCTAAAGACATGTAGAATGAATTAGAAATGTCATTAATTGGTGAGTTATATTTATTTTTGGGACTCCGCATATGTCAGCAAGATACATGTATTTTCATCTCCCAGACCAAGTATATCAAAGAAATGCTAAATAAGTTTGGAATGGTAGATTGCAAGCCCGTAAGTACTCCCATGCAGACCAATTGCAAATTGAGAAAAGATGATATATCCAAGGATGCAAATCAGAGACTCTAAAGGTCAATGATTGGGAGTTTACTTTATGTAACAACATCAAGACCGAATGTGATGCAAGCAATTGAATAGGTTACAATATTTCAAGAAACATTGAAGGAAACACATGTTATGGAAGTAAAGAGAATATTTAGATATCTCAAAGGAATAAAATACTATGGATTATGGTATCTGAAAGGGAATGATATATAAATAGTTGCATACATATATGTTGATTGGAAAGGAAGTTTTGATTATAGAAGAAGCACAAGTGAAGAAGCCTTCTACTTGGGTTATTTTTTGGTATCCTGTCTGAGAAAGAAATAGTCTTCAGTATCGTTGTCCACACCAAAGCATAGTATATTGCAGTAGCAACATGTTGTGCATATTTTCTCTAGATGAAGAAAACTTTGTAGGACATACAACTAGAATATGACGAGCCTATTCCAATATTATGTGATAATACTAGTGCTATAAGTATATCTAATAATAGAGTGATGCATTCCAATATGAAACACATTCCAATCAAGTTTCAAATACTATGGGAACATGTTATATAGAATAACATCAAGGTTGAGTATGTTGGGACAAAAGAACAGAATGCAAATATCTTCAACAAACCTCTTCTGAGGGATAATTTTGAGTATATTCAACAAAAAGTTGGAGTATTTCCAGCCCCACAATGAATTCTTTTTGAAAGACTTGAATGATTTTTGAATTCCTTTTTATCATAGATGTACATGAGGAAGCACCATGAAAAAGAGGCTTACATATAGGGGAGCATCCCCAAGGATAATTCATCCCTTTCCATTGATGTCAAAGGGGGAGAGAAAAACAAAGGCATGGAAAGGAAGAGAAGAGGCACAAAGACATGGGGAGACAACATGAACATCAGGAGTGTTGTTTCTAATTATTTCCATGAATGCCAAAGGGGGATATTGTTGAAGGATTAATTGATTGAAAGATTAATTATTCAAATATTAATGAATTGTCGAAATTTAAATTGAAGGGGGAGATTTTTGAAAGTTTTATTAATTTTCGAAAGATTAGTTGTCATTGAATTGTTGAAATATTGGTTGTAATTGATGTCAACCATTGAATAGGAAGTCAACAACTATAAAAATTGGTTAACAAGTTGCATGTCAGTTGCATGTCAAAGTAGTTGTAAACAAAAGTTAACAAGTTTCATGTGAGTAGCATGAGAGTTGCATGTCATCATGAGTTGCACGTCAGTTGCATGTCATCATGAGATCCTCATTAAAACACAGAGAAGAGTTAATTGGAAAATCACTTTTGTGAATCACTTCTGAGTATACAGGTTGGAGATATGAGGTAGTGAGTCAAAGAAATATAATTCTAGTGAAGTAAGAAGCTTGCAAGAGGTGAGAGTATGAAGAAGAGGTTTGAAAAAAAATTGTTTGATTAAATCTACGGCTTTGAACATGAAAAAAAAGGACATATGTGGGCTACAGTGAGGAAAAACATGGATGCCCGTGGGAACATAATGCATAGAGTCATGGACCTATGAGAAAAATTTATGAAGATTAGGGATATAAAACTTAGGTTAGCTACAGTATTAAAGGTATATCTTCCTGTGTTTGTTAGGGTGAGTATTATGATGAAATCATAAATAGGTATGTCTTAATTATTCATAATAATTGATTTGGATAATTCTCTTATGAATATTGGTATGAGGTGTGTATGATTGCAGTATTGATGAGATATTGATATCAATAGTAGCAACAAAAATATCAGAGTCATCAACAACAACAAGTTATCAATGACAAAGGTAGTGAAGTATTGGTCTACATTTATATTTCAACATGGTTGAACGGGGCAAGGAAAGGGGGTTGTATCCTCCTTTTGGTTGGAGTGGGATAAATTAGGGAGTTGGAGCTTCCTTCAGGTTGTAGGATGTAAATAGGGGGTTGGAGCCTCGTTCCATTTGTATCCATAGAAACAGGAAGTCGGTGCTTCCAATGAATGTACTCTATGATAACTATGATAAGCATTCCATGGTTTTTTACCGCATTTGGTTTCCACATAAAATTCATGTGCACTTTGTCTATGCATTGAATTATGGTGTTTTGAATGCCCATGATATTTAATGGAGGCTTTATATTGTGATTAAAAATTACTAATTCTTCTCATACCAATTTAGTCCCGCCCCTCACTATTTCAACAAATACTACCCAAAGCAAGAAATCCAAGGGCCAATCACATCGTCTGAGGAGCATTTTGAAGACAAGTTCCACAAAATGGTAGAAGAAGCCGACAAATATGAATTCAAGGAGGAGGTTTCCACTCTTAAATTCCCCATCCAAGAAGATGGAAGTGATACAAAGATGAAAACATTCCTCACTCCTCCTTTCCCATCTTCAATAGATCTTCTAGTAAATACCCAAAAAATTTCTTTTTCAAGTTCGATGTCCTATGTTGAAGCTACGACTATGTTCATGATACTCAAAAGTTGAAACTCTTCCCTGCCACCCTCAAGGGAGCCACTCTGAAATGGTTTATGGGGATGGAAAGAGATAGTATTAGCTCATGGGAACAAATGAGATAAAAATTCATCAAGAAATATCAATATTACTGCAAGGACAGGGACAGAGAGGATGAAATATTTTTTATGACTCAGAGGGAAGTGTTATACCATAAATTACCACATCAATTGAATATGTGAGATGGTTTAGTCCTTTTCCCTAACTTGCAAACTGAAATCACATCTTGCTTCATAAAACTCATCTAAAAAACAACATTGTTGTTTCCATTCGTAGGTCACCCATGTGCAAACCACATATATCCACACCTTTCTATTTTGCAATTTGCAAATGCCCTAAAAAAATGAAAAAATAAAAATATTCCACATTTAAAGGAGTGTTTTTGGTTGGGCTCATTCTCAAACTCCCCTTGGCTTGTAATCAATATAATTCAACCATATTAACCCATTGAGGATGGTATAAAGTATCCTATGAGGGAATGGATGAGGAGGAGAAACTAGGTGCAATATTATGATGATGAATTGGCAAGCTTCTCTATTTTCCTTGATCCTCTAAGTAACATCCACCTGATCTAGATCTTTTTTTCCAGTACTCCTTCTTCTCTCTTATATGACCATACAGTGTGTTCCTATCCCTTTTGGTTCATCCGAGGAAGGGCCATATTTCTGAGTTGATGCTTGAAGGACCAGTGGAGGAACCTTCACGGTTGGCTTCAAGGCAGTGCCAATGGTTAGAGTTAGGTTGTAACTACCTACTTATATTGTTTTTAATATAAGAGTTCTCTTTCCCTCCATGCATGTGTAAATTGATTTAAGTTATTTCTATATGTTATATTGTGTCATATACTTTAATTTTTTCACATTATATGTATGATTTGAACTCATAACTACCTTGGTGCAGTAAGGACTTGATCTCCTTTTGCAAGTTTATATCAGTGAAGATCAGGGGTAAATCAAAGGTGGAGAGTGAGGATTCACATCATACATAGGATGCAAGGTGTGAGGCCTCTCATTATCTCCTTCTCTCCTTCTCTCTTTCTGTCCTCAAAGTAGTTATTTTCTTATAGCATTGTTGTGTGTGAGGGTAGGTTCTATCTTTTACATGTGGCATTTCTCTGTTGTGACACGACCCAAGGTCATAGGGGGGAAATCCAGTAACAGGAAGAGGAAATATTACAAGACTATCTAGAATTATTCCAATATAATATGTAGTGGGAAAGGAAACACTCATTAAGCGAGGATACTCTCAAGGTATTATTATTATTAAAGGGAGTGAGGGAATAATGCATTTATCTCCTCAACTTGATGAGTGGAGGAGATGTATCTTGGCTCCCCTGTGAAAGTATTTGTGATCTATGCTAGAGGTATGCTTGTGGTACCTCATACATTGGTAACGAAACATGAGATATGATGACAAGATACAAACATATAAGTAGTGGAGGGGTCACTACAGTTGAGATCAAGAATATACTAGAAGAATTCAATACAAAAATACTCAGCTCCCTAAGTTCACAACAGGACACACTACAACTATAGAGGCAAAAAAAAGAGGTAGAGAATGCTTTGGAAATATTATTCCCAAGGTGTAAGAAGAAACACCCAAAAAGAGCATGCCAATTGGATCAGATATAAATCTATGAGATATGTGAATAGGATCATCCTACATTTAAATTTCCATCCCTGCTGATATTGAACGAAGATTACCAAGAAACAAATGGGGAAGCTGAGAAGATGTGTCTTATCATGAAAACGAGACCATGGAAACCCCATCCCTCAGGTGTGAACCCAAAATAATCTCAATATTTCAATCCTTATGGTCTTAATTATTCAACATAGTATCCCACTTAGTAGTTCTATGCACCAAATCCCCAATGGATTCTCTCTCCTTCTCCAAAACACCCATGGAAACAAGGTGGAAGAACCATCCTTTTTGAGGAACACAACAAACTTGGCCCCAACAAGTCATGCAAACCTTACCACCACCATAGACACAACCATAAAAACCCAATATTTCTCCCCCTTGACCACAACTCCTTGCACAAGCACTCTCTAACCCAAAAAATCGACCTACCCATCCAACATGTGCTGCTAGATTCAAAACCTTCCTTCATATTGAAGTACTCTTGTAAAGTTCCAAGATATACACTTAAGATCACAGAAGCTCTTAAATAACCAAAATATTGAGGTTACCATTGAATATTACCAAGAGGACAACCCAAAGTAGGAGCCTCCACAAGAGAAACCTCCCGAGACAAATCCCAACCAAATTAATAAAGTGCCATTGGTCCCTCCATATCCTAAGCGATTAAACCTAGAAAAGAAACCCACACATCTAGAATTTGACATCATAGGAGAAGTTAAAAAAGTTTGCATATGAATCCCTCTTTTAGAGAATATCAAATATGTCCCAATATACTCCAAGGATATAAGGAAATTAGGTCTTTGAAAACCTAGGAGAAAAATGAAACACCCCCAAACTGTCCATGCCATAGGAAAATTGGAAGACTTAATGCTAGGAAAAGTGAGTACAACCAAATACTATGATCTGGGAAAACCATTAGTAAACTTCCATATCAATAAAAAATTTATTCCCTATACCCTAATTGACCTTGGTGCAACAATCAATGTCATGACCTGAGAAAATATGGAATCCTTGGGGTTGGTCAATCTTTAACAAACTCCCACAGTGTTGTAATTAGCATATAGATCCTCCATTAAACCTAGCAGAATTATATAAGATGTCATTATCTCAGTAGACTATTGGGAACATCCATCCAAATTCATAGTCATCCAACCCAAGTATTCCTCAGGAGGTGTTGATGTTTGAATCCATTAAGACTGGAACAGCAACCTTATGAGGATATAGATCCCCCTGCATTTGTATAGAGGTGGTACTCCTCTGTTATGGTTTTCATGGGACTCTATGTCTTTAGAATGTGGGACTTTATAGAAGTCCACCATGGTAATTTTAGAAAAAGTAAATATGCAAAAAAAACAAAAAATGTTTTTTTTTTTATTTTCTTTTAAGGAAATTTCTTGAGAATGGACCACGAACCACACGCATTCATACATTTAAAGTAAATAAGGAAAATTTCCTCACATCCATCATAGTTTGGCTAAATATTTATGATCACATAAAAATAAAAGGAAATGATATGCATGCATAAGAGAGGTTTGACAGAGTGATACATGGGAAACTCAAATAAAGATAATGATAGATCAACCTCAAATACTTTATATTCATAAAACTAGGTTACAAAGTATAGTCAAGATTGTTCCCAAAATAGCTCTCTTCAAATTTCTAAAAAATATATAGTTTATTACATATTCTTCGAAATTTAAATGTGTTTTTCATGAAGACTAGGATTGGGGCTCGTGCAAACCATAAAGAAAATATATATAAGAAAGAATTTTTTAGAAGGAATAAATTAGGTGGTGGAAGACAACAAGACCTGGTAAGAAGAAAAAGGAAATTATCAGTGTAAGGTTAAACCTTTCTATTTAAAGAGGTGGAGTAACTGTATGAAGGAATTGATAAAGAAAAAAAGATTTGATCAGTATGAACTTACTATGATGGTATCTCTCTCTTTGTAACTTACTTTATGATGTCCTTTTATTTCTTTCATCAATGATTATAGGAACCGTCTCAATTTCCTTTTTCCCTTCATTGGTCAGTTTGTCGATAGATTTTTTAAAACACTCTTCGATGTAGCTTCTCATTGGTGCCACGTTGATTTCATGCTGGATTTTTATATTGAATATATCACCCTTCAAGTCCCTTATATCAATGGAAACACTATTCAATATATTTTTTTTTTACTGAATAATCCACTAGCCTGTTGTCTACATCATATTCAGTATACTCAAGAATGCCATAGCACTTTTCAAATGATAACCCTTTAAAGATATCAACTTGTTTGTCAAAGGATTGATTGGTTAGGAAAAATGAGTTGAGGATAAATTTGGGGCCTTATACCTCATTGGTTCTTCCATCTAGGCCTATCTCAGTCAACCTCTTGAATAGTTCTTCCTTATTTAATACATCTTGGTCACATGCTTGGACAATGATATTCAAGTTTTTAACCTTTTCCTTCCAGCATGTGTTCAATTGTTTTATCTAGTTCAAAGAAGGCAGATCCTCCTCTCTTCTTCTCAACTCTTTCATATTGTTAACCTTAAAACTGAAGGGTATGACTGCGTCAAGGTAAAAAACTTTTTAATTTTTCAAATCCTCTTGCAAATGTTCATGGAAGGCATGTGCCCTCGTTCCAAAAGAAACCATGTTCTTTGACATCTCCCAAGCCTCTATAATGAGTTCCATTCTTTTCTTAATGTTCTTCTCCACATGGCCCCTGGCTGATGTGAGTAGGCTTGAAGATACTTCTAATTTTGTTGCAGGTGTGGTAGGCCCAATCATTTTTAAAGGACTAGAAATTCCTAGAAGAGGCATTAAAGATTCTTCCAATTATTTGATTCTTTCCTTTAACTTGGTGTTCTATGTTTCAAGGCCTCCAGTAGAATAGTCTATATCATCTCCAGTTGCTTGGTGAATTTGGGAAATTTGGGAAGGCCGCATGTTCTGTAGGTTAACCTATGAATGATATTTCCACTTTTTATTCTTTACATCTATTTTCTCAATAATTAAATTTTTAAACTCACTGTAAAAAACAACGTTCTGAAATACAAAAGAATCTTCTTCATCGAAGGTCTTGCTCTCAATTATTTCCATTAGAGGATTTTATTGAGCCATTTCCCCTAGTTGATTAGCGTTGGGGAACAATTTTTCAATATCAATCTCGATTTCCATATCCTCAAGGGATAAGTCGTGGATGTCACTTTTGACTCGAGGTTCTTCCTCTTCTTGCACAATTTTTTTTCTTTTATTCCTCAATGGAATTTTATGGGAGCTTTCAATTTTTCTCAAAGGAGGGTTCTTATGTCCTCCCCCGCCTGAATAAATGTGGGTAACTTTCTAATTGGTTGGGTCATTGGAGCACTTCTCTGATATGTTGAAATTTTTGGAGTGAGAGTTGACGATTTGGAACTCTCGCCGAGACCTTTTCCTTTCTATTTGTATGACTCATTGGTGTTGACTATTGTTTTCAGGTCACCAGTGCCATGAGAAGGAGTGCCCAAGTCATTATTTATGTCTTCATTTAGAATAGTATTAATAAAAGAATTTTTGAAGCCAATTTCCAATAGATGTTCTACAAAAACTATGATAGGGTCGAACCCTTTTATCCATTCAACATATCTTAGATTCAGGTTGTGGAAGTGGCATGAAAATTCATTAATTTTATTCATATTTTTGAATATGAAATCCCCAACTTTCCAAGGCAGAGGAATGAATTGATTTTTTCTCTTTTCATGGAAAAAATGCAACCAATACCTGTACTACCTTTCTACTTCAATAAAAAACATTTTGTCAGATATGTGGCATGGAGGCAAGGAAGGATTTTCCTTGGAATAGAAAATCCTTATTACATTGTAATTCTCCATTTGTTCCAGTGTCCCCTTCCTATCCATAAACTTACTCTCCTATTCAGATATCTAGGGGGTGTCCTTTCCAAATAGAAAACCTTTAAAAAATGAGACAAAGTAACTAAAAACTTCATAAAAATGATGGGAGGGTTTGTGCCTCCATAATGTTTGATACCAGAAGGTTACCAGGTCGAATTCATATTTTACCTTCTTACACACAGATTATCTCCTATACTGACAACAATGTGCTATTGTGAAAACCAAATAATAGGACATAGATAATTTATTCTCCTTTTTGTATTGTGAAAATTGGGAAGATATTTCAATGAAAATCAACTTTTCCCAATTGAAAATTACCCGTTCCTTGACCGTAAAGTATAAAATGTAAAGATTCATGTAGGAAATGTTGGTTGTAGTTTATTGTCATGTTACCCTCATGAAAAGCCAAGCATTTTCCTGGAAGGGATTTTTAAATGAGCCAACCTGCAATCTCATGATGTATTCGAGGGTGACAGTTGAGTTCTCTAGTAACTCATGTAAGAGGTCCAACCCATTTTCATGATTCATTAATAATTATCCGCAATATTCACCCTTTAAGGTAAGTGTTGGATCGAGAAGTCTCAACATATTTCAAAATATCTTAGGCGACAGAGAGAAAGGGGAATGGTATCACAATTAAATGATCCTTGGGCTTGGAATATATCTCTTGATGCACCCGGAAACCAACTCCTTACATTCAAAAACTTCTGGGATGCGGCCTGCACGAGTGATTCCAAACGTTTAGATTACTTCCTTCTGGGAAGAAGGGGATGAGTAGTAAGAATATGCTCTAGACCAATGAAATTTTTGATCCTCATGCCCAAAAACGTTCAATGTATCTCCATAGAATTATTTTCGAGTTGCTTCCATAAGTTGAAAAAAATGTTCCTTTACTCCAAATAATGTTTAGAATGAATTCTTGATAATATAATCCTCTGCACATCTTGGTTTAATGTGTTATAATAGGAGATATCCTTGAGCCCTTTGCTTATTAATGAAAATATTTACAGAACCTGCATGATGAGTTGTTAGCATTAAATAATACTAAATTATTATTGGGAAAATCACGAATGTGGAGGAGACGGATGAGAGTGAAATAGGATTTAAGATTTTTATGAACCTGGGAACCTAAGAACCCACGAACCAACACCTGCAAAAGGTCAAAAAATGACCAGGTGTTGTAATGCGGTCGGTCGGACTTAACAAAGGACAGATGAGATACTTAGGAGTTGGGGGGGTCCAATGGTTGAAATGTATATTTCAGATCTTTTGGATGCAAAATGTAGATCACAAAACATGGGATATGAAAGCTTGACCCCGCCAACCTGGGAACCTGCGACTGCAAAAAATGGATAAGTATAGGATAATGTGGCAGTCGATAGAACTTGTGATGTGAGGGTGTGGATGGAGATGAGGATACATAAGTCTACCAACATGGGAACCCACGAACCCAACGTTTTGGAAAAATGAATAAGTATAAGAACTAGAAAGGAAAAATAGAAGGAAAAAAGAAAAGGGAAAAAAAAAGGGTAAGTATAGAAGAGGGAAAAGAAGGGGAAAAAAAAAGATGGGAAAATAGAAAAGGGGAGGGAAATTTTGGAAGCGGGAATTGATATCAATAGGTGGTTATCCTTTTATTCTAGGATGATTGTGGCTATTACCTATCGATGCCTATATCGGTTGCAGGTCAGGAAGCATGACAATTTCCCACAATGTATCAAAGAAACAACTTACTCTATACCATATTTACAAACCAAATGTTGAAAGAGAATCCCCAATATGGGTGGAAGATTAAGAAAATGATGATGACAAGGTATCTCAGGAGGTTCTCATGATATACCAATAGCTCGCCATCAAGGTTAAAACAAAAGGTGAAAAAATTAGTGACATCTTAGTCACTTCCCCATCATCTTATGAGTGCCATTTGGAACAAATTTTAGTTTAGGGGGTGCAAGAAAACCTTTCTCCCAATAATGCACATCATGAGCCAACTGAATACCCTACTATCAAGAAAATTAGTTCTCTCTCTGAGCTAGTAGAGATCCATCTAGGAAAATTCCTAAACATTAACCAAAAACTATCTCAACCAAAAAATAAGTAACTCATCGAAGTTTTAAAGAGAAATAATGAGTCCTTTTCTTGGGATTATATGGACATGAAGGGAATTCATCTAGATTTATGTACCCACAACATATACATCAAGGAAGGGTGTATGCCTATATTCCATTTGTAGTGAAGGATGAACCTCACACTGAAAGAAATTGTGAAGGAAGAGCTACAAAAACTACTCTTTGTAGGCTTCATTTACCCCATCTATGATATCCATTGGGTTACTCCTCTTTTTATAGTCCCCAAGAAAAATGGAAAATGGATAATTTTCATCGATTATAGGGAATTGAATAAATCCACTCACAAATACCACTTCCCATTTCCCTTTATTAACCAAGTTCTAGACACAATTGTGGGGAAGAATCACTTTTCATTCCTTGATGGATTTACTGGGTGCAACCGGGTTTAGACTTCCCTAGAAGACAAATAAAATACCACCTTTACTTGTCCTTAAGGGACATTCACATATAGGGTTTTACCATTTTTGTTATGTAACCCCCCAACATTTTTCCATAGGATCGCACTCGACATATTTTCTTATTTAATACATGACAACATGGAGGTGTACTTGGATGACTTCTCTATCTACATTGACACCTTCACAAATTCCCTCACCAATTTGGAAAATGTGCTAAAAATGTATATAGAGACTAATGTAGCCCTCAATAATGAAAAAAATGTTATGATGACGATGCAAGGCATCGTCTTAATGGATTATATATCCCCTACTGGAATACAGGTGGAACCAACAAAGATACAAGAAATACTTGATCTTTTGCCTCTAACTACTCAAAAGGAGGTGAGGAGTATCTTGGGAAAAACTAGGTATTATAGGCGCTTCATCAATAATTTTTATAGGATTCCATGTTGCCTCTTTCTATCAATAACAAAGAATGTGATGTTATATTGGAGAAATAAATTCCAGGATGCCTTTGAAGAATAAAAAAATATATTAACAACAACACTTGTTTTACAAGGGTTATATTGGTTGCTACCATTCCACATATCAATAGTTGTGTCAAACACATCCATTGAGGCCATGCTGGGAAAACAGGAGAATCAAGGACCACATGTCATCTACTTTATCAACAATAATCTCGTGATGACAAAATTAAACTATACAGTAACAAATAAATAATTCCTTATTGTAATCTATGCCATCGATAAATTTTGGCACTGTGTAATAGGACATTCTATAATTTTACACACAGGTCACTCAAAAATTAAATATATAATGAACAAACCCATCACTAATGCTAGAGTGACTAGGTGGATTTTTTTTTTGAAATAATTTGATGTGACCATTATGGAGAGGAAGGCAAGGAAAATGTGGTGGCTTATTTTCTCTCTAGACTAAAAATAGACAAAACCCCCTGCCAGTGAAAGACATTTTTCCTGATGAGCATTTATTCACAATATCCACTAACAAGCCTTGGAATGCATATATTGATAATGACTTCTCTATAGGAAAATGCATTCCTCATCTATCACCAAAAGAGTGGTACAAGGTTGTAAAACAAAGTGTCCAATATTCTTGGATTGAATTATGTCTCTTCTATACAAGACCACACTTTGTTATTAGGCACTTCATGAGGGAAGAAGACATTTGCGACATATTAAGAGCATGCCACAATGGTCCCTACAGAGGAAAATTTATAGGCCAAATAAAAGGATATAAGATACTCAATATTGGGTATTATTGACCCACTATCATCCACAACACCAAGGAATATGTGAGGAGATGCGATAATTTCCAACGAATGAGATGACTAGTGCAGACAGACGATATTCCCTTACAAATGCAATTGGTGTTGGAACCTTTTGAGAAATTGTCCCTAGACTTCATAGAACCTATTAATCCTCCATTTCGATATAATTACTACATGCTAGTCTCCACAGATTATGTTACCGAATGGATGGATGAAAAACCACTTCAGGTAGCCATTGATCAAGATGTGAAAACATTTCTAAATACATAAACTTTTACTAGGTTTGGGGTACTGAGGAGCTCAATTTATTTCAAGTAAATTCCAGGCCATAATGGAACTCTATGTGATAAATAACATCGTAACCACACCATACCACCCCCAGGAAAAAAAACAACTTGAAGGGACAAACAAGATTCTTGAGAATATTTTGACGAAGAATTTCCAACTCCACCTCAAGGATTGGGTAGAAAATATTTTGAATGAATTATGCGCCTACAAAACCATGTGAATTAGTAACAATATTGTACACCATATGAGCTGGTATATGGTAAATGATCACTGTACCCATTGAGGCAGAAATCAAGACTTTGTGGACAACACTACCGTTGGGATGTACCTGTCTAAGGCACAACAACAACAACTCCATCAGATTAGTGATCTAGACGAGCTCGAAAAAGATTCTATACAATTAAAATATATGATCCAACAACATAGGGATACATGAAATGATAAATTAATAAAGAAAAAGGAATTTTCAGTCAGAAATTGAACACTATTATTCAATTCTAGGTTTAAAGATTTCAAAGGGAAATTATGCACCCAATGGTTGGGGCCATCCAAGATTGACATTGCATTAGATAATGTGATTGTGAAGCTCCTGACTATTGATGAATCTTGGACTCTCTTAATGGCTAATAGGAACATAATACGACTATACAAAAGGCCAATATCTAAAGAATCCTTCCTAAAGAACATTAGTAATGGTTGGCCCAACAAGGACCTATAAATTGTTTGTCCAAAAGAATATACCCTGTGGTGAAGAGGAAACAAACACATAACAACAACAACAACAACAACAACAAAAACACTAAAAGAATATAATAATAAAAAAAGTATTTATAACCTTTGTTAATGCATATTTCACAAAATATTGAGGCATCAACAAAAAAACATACTTGTTGCAACTCCAAATGTTTCAAGTCCAAAAAATGCAACTCTTGATGTTGCAAATCCATACGATGCAACTCCAAATGTTGCAACTCCAGATGTTGAACCTCCATATGCTGCAACTCCAGATGATACAACTCCTAATGCTGCAACTCCTAATGTTGGAACTCTGTTCAACACCACCCTATCCTTCGATGTTGAAACTTCGACTACCACGTAATACCATCCAAAATCAATATGTCCTCACCAGAAGATACAATATGAGGACAATAGGTCACCAATATGACTATGGTGAAGATCACATCAACCGCTAGCATGAAAACCCAACTCATGACAAGTCTTGAACCATGTGGACCCACACAGGGCAGTGAGATAAGTAAAAAAAGGTACAAACTCCTCTTTATACTTGTCATATCTCTTAATTGGAATTTATTTTGAGTTGGTATACATGACTGATTAACCTCGTCTAATCATTACCTCTCCATGTGATATGACAAAAAAACGTTAATATCTATAAGTATGACCTGCCAATCCACCCATCCATGTAAATATCACACGATTTCCCATTGTCATTACTAAATTTTTGGTAATAACCATAATTATTTTATAAACCCTACCAATATACCATTTTTTTGGAAAGATGGTGAAGTCAGACTCTCAACCATTTTCTCCTCATAGAGTTCTACGAGACATCTGCAACTAACATAGTAAGATTGATAGATTAAGGGTAATATTCATGGGAGGATCACATATCCACGATGTTTAGAGGGTTTTTTAGGATGCAATATGGGAAAGCTATATTGAAATGATTCAAGGGTATATCGATGAAATTTTGTTGAATTTCGTAGAGGTATTAAGGGAGGAAAGAGCATAGGTTCAAGGGATTCAAATATAGGCTAGTGAGGAAGTAATTTCCACAGTTACATGGTTTCCCCAATATGGGGAATGATGGATCTCCTAGAAAAGAGCATCGCCTAATGTAAAAGATGAGTTTTTGTAGGAGGTGGAAGTGCTAACAAGGAAGGGAAGAAGATTTGATATAAATTTGATAGGTCCCATTTGGGAAGGGGTATAATATTATGTCCATAAGTACTTGACATGTGAAGGGATCGATGGAATCATATTTTTGTACCACCTAGAACTTCTACACCATCTCATGCATCACCAGATAGTGGATATGCCATTACTTCTTTGGAAGTGCCTACAAAATATGGATCATATTATTTAGAAAGCCTAACAGAATCGATATTTCTTGTCTGACCACGAACTTATCAATATCATGGTGATGGATTCATTTCACCAATCCAACCATGTTTTGGAAAATGTCGCGGTTCTTCAAGAATTGACTATACAAGGACAAGCATCTCCAGAGTTGGAAAAATAATTGAGTACATCGATTCCTGCACATATTCTAGAAAGGGAAATTTAGGAAATCCCCAGTCCAAAAGAACAAGAAGGAAAGACAAGTAGAAAAAGGAAATAAAATATAGAAGTGATCAAGGAGATTCATTTTCCGAAATAAAATAAGGACACAACACTCATCCAAGTTGAACACCCCTACTAAAAAACAAGAACCAACAGGGGAACTGGGAAAAAAGGAGATGATGGAATAAATGCTCCCCGCTAAAACACAAGAACCAATAGAGGAGACAGGGACAAAGGAATGGAAACAAGATATTGTCACAAAGGAACCAACAAGGGTGGATCAATTAGTTGAAGGATGAAACTCCCCAGATGAAACACAAGAACTAATTGTTGGATTACTGAGAGGGGGGGTGAATCAGTAATAGATCAATTTAACCATATAATCCAAGTGTTATATGAATGAAGCATTATTATCCAATAACTGCAGAGTAAATAAGAAATGAATAAATGAACAATCATACACATACACAGTACACCAGTGTTTTATGTGGAAACCCAAATCGGGAGAAAACCATGAAATGATTTTTCTTATATGCCTTGAAGAATTACATTCATTGGAAGCACCAACTTCCTTTGTTTTGCAGCTGCAACTGGAAGGAGGCTTCAATCCCCTAGTTTCTCAGGTTACAACCTGAGGGAAGCTCCAACTCCCCAATTCTATGGCTACAACCAAAAGGAGGCTACAACCCCCTATGTTCTCCGGCTACAACCGGAAGGTGGCTACAACCACCTGTCCTTGCCCCGTCATGCCACCCTGAAGTAGAAGTAGAATGATGGAACCACTGTCACACTATCACTGTGAGATATATCGTTGTAAACCTGTACCAATAAATCTGAACCATGCATCTACCATGCATCAACCTGTACCATAGACAAGTGCATCAACCATGCACGAAACTATAATCAACATGTACCATAAACAAGTGCATCAACCATGCACCAACCTGTAATCAACCTGTACCACAAACAAGTGCATCAACCATGCACCAACCTATAATCAACATGTACCATAAACAAGTGCATCAACCATGCACCAACCTGTAATCAACCTGTACCATGAACAAGTGCATCCAAACATGTACCAAGATGTACCAATCATGTGTCAACTACTCACCAACTATGACTCGTCAATATGTACCAACATCATCAACTATACACTTCATGTATGTGCCAACTCATCAACTACTGTCTCAACCATGTACTCAACATGTACCTCAACCAAAATCCCTCATCAATTTCATCA